>RBNI01001637.1:0-21526 GCA_003990745.1 Jimgerdemannia flammicorona | reverse complement strand
AAAAAAAAAAAGGAAGTATGCGGTGGAGTTATCGAGCACAAAGCGGACCTTGCGGATGGGCGACTGCCGTAGCCGATGGCGGGGGAGAGGCTCACCCAACATCGGAGTGGCCGCTGGCGCGGCACCAATTCTATTCTCTTTAAAACGAACATAGGGTCAGCGAACGCACACGTGCGTATTGTTAGCCTGATTTCTTCATGCAACTGCACACAATGCTTCACACAGTTCCCACGTACCTTCGATATTCACTTCGGTCAAGGTCGTGTTATGCTTCAGAGACTCGGCTATGGCGTGTAACCTCTCTTCACCAATTCCATTCCCTTTAAAATCAACATAGTGTCAGCGAACACGCTGATGCGTTTCGTTAGCCTGATTTCATAATGCAACCGCACACAATGCTTCACACAGTTCCGACATACCTTCGATATTCACTTCGGTCAAGGTCGTGTTATGCTTCAGAGACTCGGCTATAGCGTGTGCCCCCTCTTCACCAATTCCATTCCCTTTAAAATGAACATAGAGTCAGAGGACACGCACATGCGTATCTTTAGCCCGATTTCATCATGTAGCCGCACACAAGCTTCGCACAGTTCCGACATACGTTCAAGATTCAGCTTGGTCAAGCTCGTGTTCTGTTTGAAGGACTCCGCTAGGGCACGTGCCCCCGCCTTTCCAATCGTATTCTCTAGCAGATGAGCGAACATGCAGAGAGCATTCGTATGATTCCATCACGCAGCCGCGCACAATGCTTCACAGGGTTCCAACATACCTTTTAGATTCAGCTCGATCAAGGTCGTATTTTTTTTCAGAGACTCGGCTAGGGCGCGTGCTCCTTTCCCACTAATATTATTATCTTTAAAATGAAAAGAAGGTGTATGAACGTGCAAAGATCGTCAGCTTGCTTCCATAATGCAGTCGGACACAATGCTTTCTGACATACAGGAGATATTCAACTTGGCCAAGGCTGTGTTCATCTTCAGAGATATGGCTAGGGCGCGTGCCCCCTTATCGCCCATATTAATGTCTTTATAATGAGCAGGAGATAGGAGAACATACGAAGATATTTAGCTTAATTCCATCACGCAATCGCATACAATGCTTCACACAATTCTGACATACCTTTAAGATTCAGCTCAGTCAAGTTCATATTATGCTTCAGAGACTCCGATAAGGCGCGTGCCCCATTCCCAAAAATCTCATTATCTATATAATGAACAGGGGATGAGTGAACATGCACATATTGTTAGCCGGTTTTCATCATGCAGCCGCATATATGTAATGCTTCAAAATTTCCGACATACGTCCGAGATTCAGTTTGGTCAAGGTCATGTTCTGCTTAAGAGACTCGGCTAGGTCGCATGCCCCCTGCTTGCCAATATCATTATCTTTAAAATGAGCAAGGGACAAGCAAACACCCAAAGATCATTAGCTTGATTCCAGCATGTAGCCACACACAATGCTTCCGACATACGTTCTAGATTTAGCTCTGTCAAGGTTGTTTTCTGTTTCAGAGACTCGGCTAGAGCGCGTGCCCCATATTCGCCAATCTCATTTACTATAAAATAAACAAGAGATGAGCGAACATGCACAAATAATTAGCCTGCTTTCATCATGCAGCCGCACACAATGCGACATACGTTCGAGGTTCAGCTTGGTCAAGGCGGTATTCTGCGTCAGAGCCCCGGCTAGGGCGCTTGTCCCCTGCTCACAAATAACATTATCTTTAAAATGGACAGGAGATATGCAAATAGCCATATATCATTAAATTGATTCCATCACGTAGCCTCACAATATACTTTACACAGTTCTGACATACTTTGGAGATTCAACTCGGTCAAGGTCGTGTTCTGCTTCAGGGACTCGGCTAGGGCGCGTGCTCCATGCTCGCCAATCTCATTATCTATAAAATGATCGAATATGCACATATAATTAGTCTACTTTATCGCTCAGCCGCATACAATGCTTCAAACAGTCCTGACATACTACTGAGATTCAGCTCGGTCAAGGTCGTGTTCTGCTTTAGCCATTCGGCTAGAGCACGGCATAACAATAAGCCGATGCTGTTGTCTAAAAAATATAAACATAGATTAAGAGCATTACTCAAAGCATGGTCTGGATCCCATCATGCTACTGTAAACAGTAATTGATATAATGCTGACATACTGCTGAGATTGAGCTTGGTCAGGTTTTCGTTGTCTCTCAGAAACTGGACAAGAATTCGTGATTCCCTATGATCGAAGAATTTCCCTAAAGATAAACAGGGATGAGCGAACACACAGAGATTGTGTCTAATTAAATTTCACGGTTGTAAAAATTGTGTACGTTTCCTACAATTCACACATACCAGAGAGGTTCACCTGATTCGGTGTTGCGTTTTGCTTCAGTAACTCGGCTAGGACGCCGGTCCCCTTGTCGTCCACCAAGCTTCCTAAAGATGAGGAAAGTAGCAAACATGGTATAGATCATTAGCTTGGCCTTATCGCACAGCTGAAAGCAATGGTCACCCAGTTCAGACATACTCGAAACTTTCGTCTTGCTCATTGTTGTGTTCTGCTTCAGAGATTCGGCTAGGGCGTGGGGCTCGTCTGTGCCAATGTTTTCCCCTAGACAGAGATGAAGGATAACAAGTTTTAACTGGTGATTTTCTCTATGGCATTTATCGCTATCTCTCACTTGCCAATATTGCCTTAACGACGAGACATGAATCAAGAACACAAACTGTCTGAACCGCGCGCCTGCGCGCTACATACCTGGATCCAGCTGCTGCCCGAGTGTGACAAGTCCCGTTCGGGAGTGTTGTTCCGTGATTTGGTTGAGCTGAACAGGAGTGTAGAATTTGCTTCCGGCGTGGCACCCGCTTGCCGGGGACCCGGCAAAATTGAAAACGTCACTGTTACTGGATTTCATATCGTTCCGATAGGTGGCCGATCGCGCGGCGATGAACGATTGTACCTCGGGTGAAAATGGCACCGGGGATAATGCCAGAAATCCAAGAATTTGGTCTTCTGTATTCAGCTGGGAGACGGGAGAAATTCCAACTAAACCAGCTGCACATTCAATCAACTGATTGTAGATTTCACAAGCGCTCGGTCGCTGATCAGGGTCGAGATGCCAGCAGCTCTTGATGATATTATTAAATGCTGTTGGCGCACCAGGAATAAGCTCCTCGCGAAGCCCATCCGGTTTACTGGAGACGGCCACCGAAGCGACGCCTTGTGGCGGAACACCGGCGATCAGTTGCCACAATAGCGTTCCCAGGCAGTAGATGTCCGATTTCTGTGTATACTGCTTTCTCTCGAAGATCTCTGGAGGGAAGTATGCTATACGGCCTTAGACACCATCCTCAGAATGTGCGTCTTCTACACTTCGACTAAGTCCAACGTCGATCAAGAGAGTGGTGCGGGACTTGTGGAATACTACGTTTCCGGCATGGAGATCCTGGTGGCTGAAGCCCAGGTCATGAAGACTAGCTAAACGACTGGCAAGTTTTGTAGCATATGTCAAAGCAGTGTACCAATCACTATCTTGTTCGCATGGCTGCTTCTCAAGAGTTCCCATATCAGCAAATTGCATAATCATCAGATACTCTCCAGTTTCTGGATGTCTTGACAACCCAATAGTATCCATTGTGGGGGTGTCGTTGGTATTATTTCCACAGCGACTCAAATAGATATTCAACACCAACTGTTTTGGTGGGATGAGTACATGGCAAGGTTACTAATAAGCTAGGTGGTGTGGAAAATAATATGTATATTACCCCAATGATATCTCACCTCGGTAACCATCGATTTCTTCAATTCTTTGGCAGCCACCTCATGGGGTATATATCCATAACCTGAAGGAACGCTTCCTTGGTAAACATTGGCAAATCCGCCTTCGGCAAGCTGTTTAAATTCGGTGAATAGACCGGGCTCAATCCAGGCAAGGTATGGCTCCAGCTGCGGCACGTCCAACGTGTTGAGACAGGCACGGAGTGTTTGCTCACTAAAAGAATAGCGACTCTTCCATGCTAAAATTTCTGTTTGATGAACTCTGTCCAGATCGTGGAAGGGCTTGAGTCGAGCTAGTAGTTCCTGGAGACGGTTGGGAGTGGACATGGTTGGCTACTGTTCCCAAGAGATTTCTTTGACGTAAAGATTCTCTGTGTCACAATACGGAATAGATGACGTTGACGTAACCCAACCTAATTAATTGGTTCGCGCTTCGTTACCCGTTACCCTTCGTCCGTTCCTCTTGTTGTAAACCCACTCCCGCAACGTTTATGGACTTGATTGCCATGCGCCATATGGAAATGGCATATCACCGGCCAGATGCAGCGTGGCACCAAAACACACGCTTTGAACAGCTCATGACCTTTGGTTCCTCGTCTGCTGTCAGCTGTGTTGCACCCCGTTATGATTGCCGGTAAGTAGATTGGTGAGCGTTTTCACGGCCCTCCTCTCCAATATTGCAATCCGTTTCTCCCTCTGTGAGTTCGAGCGAGGGGTTCTGTCCTTCTCGCTCGCAAACCGAATTTGCAACATTTGAGAAAACGGCTCTTCTCACACGTCTGCAAGTATAGGCGTATTTCACTCAAGACATCGCGATTATTCTTAATAATGTAAATTGCACCCCGGATGCTTTTAACCAAGTTTCTCGTACACATCCGTGCACAAGAATTCCTATAATTTTCCTGCCGCCTCTAGGCCTTGCCACACGGCTTTGGCGCGGCCGGCAGTCTTCTAATTGAGAAATAATTTCGTCCTCCAATTTGTCTAATAAAACCTTTTTTTAAATAAATAAAATAAAAGAACTGCCTTTGATGTGGCCATCAATTCACGCATCAGCTGCCAAACAGTGGTTGTAACATTGTCAAAAAACAATTTTCCAAAAAGATGTTTATCATTGTTTATAGCACCATTTCTTTACTTTTAGATATATACACCGCTAAGGCCGGCGTCGTAATGAACGATAAAATAACGCTATATAACATAGTAATATCGAGAGGTAGAAGAGTAATGAGATTTATAAATTATCATATAGAATTTTTGAGGACATTGTAATCAAAAGCAAATGATGCCGATTTACGATTGCAGAGAATGACAATTAACCACAGAATGACAAATAAAACTACAACACGGTTAACTGCAGAAAGACAACGATTATCCACAGACCGGCGATTAAACGTAGACTGATGATTAACTGCACACAGATAATTAACTATTAACCGCAGAACGAAGATAAAATACAGGCACATCTGACGTCGTTGTCACATAACAGAGCCGGCGTAGGGCTTTAGGTTTTGATATATTTATTAATTTTCATATTTTACAATTATAATAAATATTCACTAAAGGGTTAGAGACAAAAATAACTGATAGAACATCAGAACAAAAAAAAAAAAAATCGCTCGCTCGCTAACCTTGGCCACAATCGAAATCCGCGACCATCAACGATGATCGCACTGGCGATATCATGATTCGTACCTGTCAGCCGGTTACTATCAAACCGTTTGTTTGTATATTTGGGAACGACGGCATGATTGAGCATAGTCTCTCTTCGACGACGACGAAATCTCACACCCACCCACGAAGACAGATAAAGAATTGGGAAGGCAACAAAACTCTCTCCTAACCTTCTCCAACGCCGCATACGCCGTATACCTCGCCATCACGACAAGGTCAACACCACGAACGCGCGGTATGTATCGCGAGCGACGTCCGGCGCCAGGTGGGAGGGCCGACTTCAGGGCACATAGGATCTCCAGACGCTGGCTCTGTGGGCGCCTAAGGGAGGCAAAATATTGACAAACTTGAATTACCGCGCAACATGTACCTCAGCCCGAACCTCATGCTCCAAGCAACCGAACACGCTAGTAGGAAGGCTCTTGATGTCGTCCGTGGTGACGACGACTATGGTCGGGTAGTCCCTATGGAGGTGCGACGTCAGGAGATCTGCGCGGGACCGTCACTATCGTCAATTCTGTGAAAGATCGCGGTCCGAGCTCCGGCCGCCGTAAACCAAACAACCTCTCCCCACTTTCCACTCTCTCCTCGCGTCCCACCACCATATGCATTCCTCTTTATTTCACCACCGTTCACCACCACCCTACTCAGCGCCCTTCCATTCACCCTAGTCCAACCTCTGCCTAACCGACATAATACCCATTTTACACATATACATACTGTTTTGAGGGAGTCTCACCCGCCCGTATGTATATTGGTTGAGCGTGGAGTGTTTCGGGTTCAAAAAACATGTACTCGCCGCATTTAAAATATTGGGTCTTTTTCGTTGTCAAAGACTTCGACGAAACAGGAAAGGCTGCAGTTGGAAGAGAAATAAGGATGAAAGAATAAAGAATAAAGAAATGAAAAATGAATCCAGTGAATCTTCCAAATTTGTGTATCAATCACGTAAAGCAATCCCCCGCACCACTAAAAAATAAATAAAAATGGAATGCCCAAAGTATCCCCCGGTTTCGCCCTTACTCAAGGGGCTCGTCAGTTGGCTTCCAGAGTAGCCAAGACCGGTGTGGAGATCACAACAGGGGCAATAGTTTCCAGTTCATGTGATGAAAGAGTACTAGAGCAAACAAGAAAAGGTGAAGTGTACCAACCCCACCTCGGCGTTGGGAGTTTGGCATCCGGCAGGGGAAGAACTGTTGCCCTTCGGAGCCAACCAAAGAGCCAGCGGACTTTGACTTCGCAGCTCGGGGAATGCACTTGTCGCCATCTCCACCCGCTCCGATATCAAAACCTCACGCAACTTGTCGCCATTCCCTCCGCCGTGAGCGCCCTCAGTTCCGGTCACCGTATCAGCGCCGATCCGAGAGGATGGTTGCACCCGAGAGCGCGTGTGGTGGTAGGATTTTAGGCTGCGGCAGGAAGCAAAGGCAGCGAGAGTGAGATGAGGCTGTTGTAGTTTTATGGTTAGGAATGGAATGGACAAAGTGGTCATACAGGTGATCACCTTATGCAAAGGCGTTGTTGTGCGACACACAAGTGTGACTAGAATTCTAGACAGGTCAGCAAGTCGGATTTCAGTTATTCCATCACAAATTCTGAACGCGTGAATCCGTTCTGGGAAATTACAATTCTGCGCGTTACTTGTGGGCGTAATGATATCGTTACAAATGTGGCCAGTAGAAGGCTACGTCAGTTTTCATAAGAATCTCTGGTCTGGAGATCCCGATCGAGCACAAGACAATCCAAGCGATTGTTATACAGATATTCAAAAATAATAAAATAATAGTAATGGTAAAGCTTGTTTCCAGTTTTTCGTTTGTAAGTAAATCAACGAAAAAAAGTATTTTGGCAATAATTTGTATTGGGTACAGCACCATTACGGCGAGCCGGATGGCATATGAAGGGAAATCCACTTGCGTTTGGAGCCAGGCACCGAGCACGTAAATTGTAAAAGGTAATATGATGCGTATCATACTGATTTCTGAACCAACTGTAGAGACATTTTGGCCAAGCGATTCTTGCTTGGTCTCGTTGATGATGTGAACGAAATCGGGCCCAATGTTTGGAATGAAGATTGTCTCTGCTGCAGTAAGTATACTCCATATACTATACTGCGTCCAATCCTGAAAGCGCCTGCTTGTGCACCAGTCGTTCGACCCCATTGAGAAGGGACCATCCTGCCTGAACCAATGCGAATACGGGACCTATTGTCGAGCTCGCTGATTGAGCCTTGATGAGGTTTTCGGCGGGAACTAACTCCAGTTTTTGCAGTAACCAGCTTACATCATCATATTGTTTGCATTCGATCCTCCCAAGAGTCTTGTCGTCGACAATGTGGCGAGATTCTATGTCTTTCCTGTATTGCAGTTTTTCATTCCGTGCTGTGTGCGAGGATCAATTGTCCCCGTACGATCAGTGCCGCCTGATGTTGTGCCAGTCCAGCTTGCCGAAGTCGAAAGAAAGCATACACTCTCTGAATGAGAAATAGGCTTTTTCGAAAATGCCGCACGATCCAAATGATTGGCATTGATGGCCAACACCGAGAAAGGGGTCCACAACGCTTCGATATTGAATGCACGGTGTGTCCTGGGCCACGACGCTTGCAATCTGGGTGAACATGACGGCGAACACCATTGCGAAGTTGTTGAGTACGCCGTAAGGATTGCGATGATTCGGAGTGCTTCGTATACGCATTTTGATTTGGTCCTCCGATCTCGTCGCCACGCCGCATGTTGAGCGGTCAGATACCTTGCTGAAGATGAGCATTTTCGCAGGCATCTTATCGCTTGGAGTTCAAGAATAAAGATTAGCACTTGGCTTCTTGTTTGGTGTAATTGTTTGAGATGCTGCCACGATTGTGCGTTGATGTCTACATTTATACGCGTGCCAAACGATAGTATTTGAGTTGGCGACACACAAGTCCAATACCCATAAACAAAACTGTTATCATCTCATATATTTATCGTAAAACAGGTTTGTTCATGGCTATTCGACTTGTGTCGCATTGCACACATTCATTTTTGAATTTAGAGTTCCGGAGCGGCTCCACGAATGGCTACATCTTCTCTCTGCCTCTTTTTTACCAAGACGCGAGGTTCTAGCGAGATATGTTTTACAGTTTTATATAATTATATTGCAACTCCAATTCTCCCAAGACCTGAGGGTCTAGACATTATGTATATACTATATATCTATTAGGAAAACTGTCACGCATGGCGCAGCTGCTTGTTCTGTTAAGTCGGTAAACTAGGGATGTCACACAATAACAAATAACAAATAGTCATACACGTATGACATGAGATTGATGATATCAATCCTTCGGAGTACACGTCGTTTGCCCTGGGAAAGAAGTTAGAGTTATTGAACATAGTTCAAATCTCTTATGCAATCTTAGTGTCAATTCCCTTCCGCACCATCTCTTATGCAACCTTAGCTTAGTATCAGCTCCCCTGCGTTGGTTTGTTTCAAAAGACGCCAGCTCTAAGCAGCAGCGTTTCAACAGTATCTCCACTCCTAGCGACTGAGTACCCGTCGCATCTCAACAATCATGCGTGTAGACTACGCCAGCAACTTAGTTCCTGCAATCCCTCTCCGGAACAATAAAAAGAAATGGACCCTTCGGTTACGCCTGGGAAACGCATGCTTCCATATTCACCAAATCCATCGACACAGCTTACATTAGCACCCGATTTAGCATAACTCACCGAATGTTCGAAGGTGCAGTAACACATCTTTGCTATAGTAAATTTCGAACCTTGCATGCTCCCTGTCTTGCCGCGGTACATTTAGAGCCATGAATGATGCATCCGCAACATAACATGCGATATGGGCAATACAAGCAAACCGGTTACAAGGGGAGTTCATGCAACACTCTCTGCACTTTGTGGGCCTGGCTCAAGTCTTGGATGGTTCGTAAGCATGAAAAGTGAAACTGACGATCTCGGCTTCTCAGGTGGCTCGACAATAACAAACGCCGAGCCGCTCGTACTTTGTTATTCTGTTGATAGCGTGCGATCCGGGACAGCAGTAAGTTCGGGAAGGGGCGAAGTTTGTCGACAGAGGAAAAGAGTGACAGAAAATGGCCAAACTGGGAAATGCAGGTAATCGGTGGTGGCGCGGAATTGGAGATTCCATGAACCTAATATAGTTTCCCACGCCTAAAGTCAACTTTTGCCTTTAAAAACTCTATTTTTAGATAACTAATATATGTATATACATACACATAACCTAATAGTAAACTTTCTTAAATTTATTTCTTTATTATTATTCTCTCTTATATTTGTAATGATATAGAATTTGCCATATAAAGTATTATATGACTAAATTTCTTATGAATTTTCACACCTATATTTGACCATTTTAATACAATCTTTTGAATTTTATTTTTCTATAATAATAATAAAATCTATATATATATTTTTTTTAAAAAATATTATACATATATATTATTCAAAATTCTTTCCATGTTTAATTCTATAAAGAGTTTTTTTTTAAAAAAAAAATATATATATATATATATATATATTAGAAAACTATAAGAGATTCATTTATTATAAGTATAATAGTTCATTATATAGCAATAAAGTCATGGAAATTATAATGGAATTTCCAATATAGTAATTACAGTTACTATATATAGTATAACTGGCTATAGCCTCAATCTGTATAAATACTCTTTATACTGTATATATTATAACTAGTATTTCTAAATAATGTGATAGCTGATCCAAATTAGTAACATGAAATAGGGAAATTAGACATTTGATTATGGTATCTGAATCCAATTCCCAATATAGTTTAGCCTTATAAATAGCAGTCATATTCTGCGAAGTGCAGAAACTTTAACATTCGCAAAGATTTAGGAGATGTTAGAATGTTTGCAATCAGTGAAATTCTAGCAAATGTTAAAAGATTCGATATATACAGAAAATGACTCACTACTTAGCCACCTTATAGCTAGCAAACTTATATAAATAACCCAGTATCTTTGAGTGAATAAACCTCAGATTGAAATAGTTCAAAAGCAAAGAGATAGCAAAGGAACTAGTAAGCCTGCAGGCAGATACACTTCAAACTCACCCATCCCTACATCCCAAGGACTCTGTAGAGTTGAAGAAGAGCAAGTTTTCAAGATACAGAAATCTGATGTACTTTCAAGAGTAAGCGTCCACTACATTACAACTTGGTGTCTATTGGCTGGTGATTCAAGATAAATCCCTCACTTTCAAGCTGAACAACAAACAACTGCTACCACATGAACAACCATACAAACTGAGGCAAGATACCAAGACAAGATGGATATGAGACCACCAGTATTCTATGGATATACCTTAGATGAATCATTCATTATCTTCATTGATGATTTTGAGCAGTATGCTGCTATAAGAACCCTGACAGCAGTACAGCAAGTAGTCCTCATGCCCTTCAGCCTATGAGGTCCTGCCAGAGCTTTATTCACAGCTGCAACCCATGCAGGAAATGATGCTGATGCCATACTGACAGTACAGAAGACCTGGCTCCGAAATACCTATTATACAGATGAGATTAAGCAAGCCCTGAAGAATCAGCTCAATACAACATACCAAGAAATGAGCAAGGATCCAAACATATTCTACACCTGAATCTGATATCAGATAATTCTCACAGATTATGCTGATGCTATCCAAGATCAAGTAGCTGAAGCAAGCTTCATGAAAGGAGTCCACCCAGAGATAGCTATGGCCATTCGCTCATTACCAGTAGTTCTGGATCTGCTACAAAAGGTCACCTATGCTCAGAGGTATTGGATAGCCAGACATCCACAAGACCACACAATGGAAAGAGTCACTGGAGTTAGAATCAAAACACCTAAGACAACCAGTGTAATCTCCACCACAATGATCAATCAAAACATACCTCAAATGAGAGCTACAGAGTAGCAGAGAAATAGTGACCCCATGGAGGAGCTTGCCAAGCAGTTTGCTGAAATGACTGCTCACCTAGGAGATGTAGTAAAAGAAATTAGAGGAAGAGATTGCCACCCAATTCAGAAGTTTGCTGCCACCTCAGACAAGAAGAAAGGTACCTGCTATATGTAGCTGTGGAGAAGGCCACTACTCATATAAATGTATGAGTGAAACTAAGCACAAGGCCCAGCCAAGCAATGCTACTAAAAACAAGGAATAGGCCAACATCATTACCTTTAAGGAAATCAGAGAGTCAGATGAAGAATGGGAGGCCTATCCTATACAGACTACAAAGAAGGATGTTCGCAAGAAACCCTACAAGAGACCACCAGGAAGACCCAAGAAGAACCTGGTGGAAAAACAGATGGAAATGGCCATGGAAAGCCAAGTCGAAGAAATGGATCAAGATATAGAGCTTGAACAGGCAGTCCAAGATATCATACAAGGAACCACTCCAGCTAGTGAAGGAGAAAAGGAGAAGAAGCTTTGCAAAACCAAGACCTTCAAATATGATATCTTCAAGGATCTCAGCCAACAAAAAGTCAATGCAACCTTCAGCCAGCTCACAGAAATTCCAGATTTGGACTTGCCGAAACAACCAAGGAGCAGGGTTGGAAGATAACTGAAGCCAACAATGTTCAAGAAGATTCTGGAGAAGAAAGTGAAGACAACTGCAAGACTTCTACCTATACAACCTGCCAAATCAAAGACAGAATCTTTGAAGCCATCATAGATACAGGAGCAGGAGGATGCCTCCCCAGCAAGAAGGCAGTAGACTGTTTGGGATGGGAGATCAAAGAAGCAATCAAGTTGGTGTTTGTTACAGCAGATGGTACAAGAGCCACCCCTTTGGGAAAAATCTGAGATATTCCCATCAAGTTTGGAGGAGTAACTATTCCAGTGGATGTGATAGTAACCAATGCAACTAACTATGACATTCTTATTGGCAACCAGTGGCTTCACAAAGTCAGAGCAATAATCAACCTGAATGCTCAGAAGATGTAGATTATCTACCGAGGTCAGAAGATGTGAATTACCATCAATGTCCATAAAGGAGTACTCCCTGAGATGGAGGAAGATGAGTAAGAAGAAGCTTACATGGTGACCATATAGAAAAAGAAGAAAGTCGGATGGATGAGTGAAGAAGAATGGTGTAAGAAGATCGCAGAAGGATATGCACCACAAGGAGTCTGCCCACATGGGATCTGAATGTACTGTATGGAGCATGTCAATGAGTGCTACCAGTGTACCAGCAAAATCAAGGAGATCTACCACTAAAGAAGAGAAAAGACCCTCAAGAAACAAGCCAAAGAGGAAAAGAAGGAGAAGGAAGATGATGAACTACCAGCCCTTCTAGAGGACAGTGATGATAAAGAAGAAATTAAGGTCAAAATCCAGAAGATTCACCATGATACAGTTCTACCAGAATACAAGTTGGAAAATACAGCTGGAATAGATATTACCACAGTAGAGGAAACTGTACTTGAACCCCAGACAACTACTCTACTTGCACCCGGCCTGGAGATGACCATTCCAAAGGATCATGTCAGGATCCTCAAGACAAGAAGCAGTTTGGCAAAAAGTGAAATTATGATTGAAGGAGGAGTCATTGATTCAGACTACATTGGAGAAATACTACTTATCACTAGGAATCACAATCCTACTATTCCATTCCCAATTAAGAAGAAGGACTGACTGGCACAGATGTTGATCTTCCCAGTCTGACAACCAAAGATCATAGAAGTCAAGAAGTTGGAGGAAATGAAAAGAGGAAAGAAAGAATTCGGATTTATAGGAAAAGGAGGATTTGCCAGTACCAAGATCACTGAACTAGAGTATAAGAAGGAGGAAACCACAAACAAGCACAGCTACACCATTGGAAACAAATTCCCACTCAAGGAGAAACTCAAGAAAATACTCTATGAATTTAAGGATGTCCTTGCCACAGACTTCAAGGATATCAAAGGAAAAACACCACACTACTATCATGAGATAGATACTGGAGACACCGAACCAATTTACCAAAAAGCAAGACCTGTCCCACTAGCCTACCGAGATTGGCTCAGAGAAGAAATCAAGCAGATGGAAGAAGCTGGTATTATCAAAGAAGCCAGTAGCTCCTGGTCTTCACCAGTTGTACTAGCCCCAAAAAAAGGAAGCAAGCCTGGAGAATTCACCCCAAGACTCTGTATTGACTACAGAAAGCTCAATGCAGTTACTAAGAAGGATCGCCAACCACTGCCCCTCATCAGTGACATCCTTATAATACTGAAAGATGAAGCACAGTACTACAGCATCTTGGACTTATACTCAGAATTCCACCAAATCAGACTCACAGAAATGGCAAGTGAAAAGTCAGCCTTCATAACCCCAGATGGAACCTACATCTACCTGCGAATGCCATTCAGGATGTGCAATGTACCAGCAAGCTTCCAGTGAATAATGAACAAAATCTTCTACTATGACATGAAAAGATGGATGATGGTTTACATTGATGATGTAATCATCTACAGTAAGACACCTGAGGAACATCTGCAGCACATACAGCAGATAATGGAAAGTCTGAGAAAGCATGACCTGTATATCAAGCCCAAGAAATATAAGTTTGCAGAAATTGAGACCTCCTACCTTGGCCATATTATCAATTGAGATAAAACACATACAGACCCCCTCAAGATACAAGCAGTAGTAGCATACCCAAGGCCCACTACTGTCACAGAAGCCCAAGTCTTCATGGGACTTACCTCCTACTATCGTAGATTTATTAGAGGATTTTCCAACATCGCAGGTCCAATCTATGAACTCAATAAGAAGAACATCAAGTTCCAGTGGACTGGCAGACAATAAAAAGCATTTGATAAACTCAAGGTCAGACTGATCCAGGCACCCATCCTCAGATGACCCAATTGGACTCAAGAATTCATTCTGCAGACTGATGCAAGTGCACAGAGACTAAGAGCAGTCCTAGCTCAAAAGGAAGACAAAAAGGAGTATGTCATTACATATCTTAGCTGTGGAACCTGAGGAGCTGAAAAAGAATATGAATCCTATAAGTTGGAATGTCTCACAGTTATCTGGGCTGTAGAGAAGTTCCACTACTACCTGGCTGGAAGACACTTCACCATTTAGACAGACTACTCAGCTCTCACCTGGCTACTGACAACTGGACAACCCAAAGAAATCTATGCCAGATGGATAATGAAGCTATAAGCCTACGATGTAACCATTGTGTACTGCCCTGGAAGAACAAATTTCAATGCAGATGCTCTCTCACGGATACCCTGAAACACCTCTAACCAATAAATCAATTATGAATAAGGAGCTCTACTATGGAATCATCACATATCTGGGACAGCGAAAGATGCCCCAACATCTGGAAGAATGGACACAAATGATTATCAACAGGACATGGAAACAATTCGAAACTGACAGAGAAACACTGAGGAAAGGAAAACTACTAGTCATAGCAGAACACAAGAAGGAGCAAGCAATGAAATCAGTATATGAACTTGGCCATCTAGGAGGAATGAATACATATGACAAGGCAAGAAGAATGATATGGTGGCCAGGAATAGAAAAATATATCAGACAATTTGTCAAAACCTGTGACAAATGCCAGAAACAGAAACAAGACCAACAAAACCAAGCCCCAGGATCAGCACATATAGAACCAGTACTATTTGCCCATATAGCAATGGATGTAATCAGTCCTCTACCCTTGACTCTGACTGGTAACCGATATATCATTGTCATCATAGATCTTTTTACAAAGTGGATAGAAGCAGGACCCCTCAAGGAAGCCAATGCACAGTTAATCGCCGATTTCTTCTACAAAGAAATCATCTGCCAGTTCAAGACTCCAATACAAGTAACTACAGATAGAGGAACAGAATATGTGAACTAGTTCTTTGAGGTTCTCTACAAGAAGTACAAGATCCAGCATATTCGGACTACAGCCTATCACCCTCAAGGAAACAGACAAGCAGAAAGGACCAACAAGACCCTCAAGAATGTTATTGCCAAGATCTGTGATAACTATGAAAACTGGGATCACTATCTGCCAATAGCATTATCTGCTCTCCAAGATATCAGATCACAAAGTATCCACTTCACCCCTCAAGAAATGCTGTTTGGAGAAGAAAGTTCTCAAGGAATCCTATCATCTAATGGAGATGCTATATAGAAATGAGTAGACATGGAGATATGGAAACTGCACCAAATCTGGAAGAAGGCTGAGGATTACATAAACAAGGTGCAGACACTACAATGGAATAATGTGGAAAAGACTCACAAGCCTCTGGAGATTATCAAGATAGGAGACAAAGTCTTAGTATATCAGAACATAGTAGAAGCCTCATGATCACGAAAGCTGGAGCCTAAGTGAGAAGGACCTTACCTTGTACAAGATATAAAAGGGACCACCTTTTGGCTACAAAAACTCTCAGGCACAATCATCTCTACTACCATCCACTGAAACCGACTCAAGAAGTATCATGACCAGTCAACAAAGTAATACTGCTGCCATTAAGATCACTAGCATGGCCCAGCAAGCTATAGAAAGACAGTGGTGTTTCACCAAGCCACCAATGATGGAGGAATTCTTCAACAGTATCCAGAGTATAGTACAGATGCACTTATCACGAATCTCACATTTCAAGGCCTACCAGAACCAAACTGAGTTCCAGGAATACTTCAAGTTGGGACAGCTACTAAATTCAAAACTGAAGATGGGAAAAGAAGACTGGATCAAGGAATGTCAGCTCCTACATTCAAATTATGATTGTAAAAAGAGTATATAAGTTATTCAAGGATAATGAAGCAGTCTTAGCCAACTTCCAGGAAGTAACCCCAGGAGACTTTGGATATGTCAAGAGACAACACTAGAAGAACATAATGGCACAAATCATACAGTACAAGGAGATACAAATCATAGAAGCTTGGGAATTCGAGTGAATAGGATGCTCTGAAGATGAATCACCTATTTTGAAGGAAGATGTGACAGCTGATCCAAATTAGTAACATGAAATAGGGGAATTAGACATTTGATTGTAGTACCTGAATCCAATTCCCAATATAGTTTAGCCTTATAAATAGCAGTCATATTCTGTGAAGTGCAGAAACTTTAATATTTGCAAAGATTTAGGAGATGTTAGAATGTTTGCAATTAGTGAAATTCTAGCAGATGTTAAAAGATTTGATACATATAGAAAATGACTCACTACTTAGCCACCTTATAGCTAGCAAACTTGTATAAATAACCCAGTATCTTCGAGTGAATAAACCTCAGATCAAAATAGTTCAAAAGCAAAGAGATAGTAAAGGAACTAGTAAGCCTGCAGGCAGATACACTTTGAACTCACCCATCTCTGCATCCCAAGGACTCTGCAGAGTTGAAGAAAAGCAAGTTTTCAAGATACAGAAATCTGATGTACTTTTAAGAGTAAGCATCTGCTATGTTATAATAAATTAAATCAATTTGAATTAAGTTCAAATTGAATCAAATTTGAATTAAATTGAGGGTCTGATTTGAACTCTATTTTTCAAAATATAATAACTTGATAAAAATATATCCAAAAATTAATAATATTTAGCTTGTTAGATTTCTCCTATATAGAGAAATCTAATAAGCTAAAGATTATTAAATTTAGACATGTTTTCATTGAGTTATTATATTTCAAAAAATAGGATTTGAATTATATCTCAAATCAAATTAGACCTTTAATTTATTGAGAGTACTAGTTGAAACCTCAGCTCTACTTTCTCCAAATATAAGAATAAAATAGTATTTTTAACAGAAACCCTCAGATCTGACTTATTAATAATTTCAAGTCTGATTAACTTAAAATAAAAATATAGTACCTACTAGTATAAGAACTAAAAGTAATATCTGAACTCTACCTCTATAATAGGTAGAAAGAACTTGTCCAATAATAGATATTTAAATAAAACTTAGTACTTTCTTACAGGACTCTAAACTTAGAACTAATAGTTATCTTGATTATCTATAATATATTAATTCTATCAGAATATAGTTTTATTATAATTTGGTAGTAGTAGATAGTTATTCCTAGTTTCTCTTAAATTTAGTTAATATTACTAATATTGTTAGTGATAATTAAAGAATACTTTCACCCTAACTACTTCTTAGAACTAAGCTGAAGAAGCTAATAGAATTATTACTAAATAGACTTAACCCTATATCAGCTAAGAAGAATTTGACAATCTCAACAATAAAACTATATAAAAAGTATTTGATATATTTATTATACTCAACAAAGAAGTCACTTATACTAAAGATATTAGAGAGAAATTTAAAAACTTAAATTGATAGCTACTTTTATAAAAAGTATTTAAGAGAATTCATTAAAGCTACAAGTAAATATTTTCTGAATTTTCTCTCTAATAATTACTATAATAAAGTCAATACCTTTCTGAACTATAAGAGATATTATACTAATCAAAGAAAATTACACCTCTACTATTAAGTTCTTTCTTTATAAATAAAGATAATTTAATAATAAAGATTACAAACTACTAGACTAAGTGAAGTCTCTGCTATATTATCTCAACTTAAGAGAATAGTTAAAGTAATACTTAAACCTGATATTAGTGGCCCCAGTACCTATAAACCTACTATTAAGAATATTAAGTTTATCAAGAATTACTATAGAAGACCTAGTAATAACTCTATCAAAACCACCAACCTATAAACTAGTTATTAAAGTTATCTATCTTAGTAATATTATAGAAGAAACAACTATATGTTATATCACTCCTAAGACAATAGTACATATCTGAAGAAAGACTATTATTATTCTACTATATAAGTAATAAAAATAGGAGAATGATATCAGTAGAAAAAAAGATAGTAGCTCTGACTGACTAAATAGCTATGCTTATCTAAGCTCTCTATCTTAGTATCAAAATAAACAAATCTGCAAAAGGTCTCTGATATATACTCTTCAAAAGTAAAGCTGACCAAATAATAATATTTATTAAACAAGTAGATACCAATTATTTGAGTTCCTTGGGAGATATGGGCAGAACAAGGTGGGGTGATACCAGGGTCTATATATATTAAGTGAATGGCTTGGGCACAAGGATTGACTGGATTCTGACAGTGAAGTACTGGGGTCCAGATGTTTGGAAGGCATTGGAAGTAAAGTGGTGCCCATGGTCTGATCACTGAGGACTGTTAGAGCAGGGGCAGTTTGGAGGGAGTGGAGATGGACCCAGACATTGGTGCCTTAACTCCTCCCTGCTGGCTGAGAAGGGGTTGTGGGAATTGTAGGTGGAGGACATTCAGGCAAAAGTTTTTAACTGGAGGCATGAGGGTTTGCCTGTGGCTGTCTGCTGGATGAGAATGAAAGAGGCTGCGAGGGTTTATTGGGGAGAGGCTGGTAGAGATACCGGGAGGCAGAGGAGGAGGCACACGAGGTGTACTTTCAGCAGGCTGAGGAGACTACAAATGGATTGGGTGGATGTGCTCACTGTTGGTGAGGTGGAGGATTGGAGGCTCGAGAGGGTGAAATTGGAGATTGTGGAACTACAACAGGTGTTGAGGGAAGAGGAGGAGACTCATATGCAGGGCATGGCTACTAGGCTATGGTGGCAGGGACTTGAGAAGGGTGAGCGGCCTACTAGGTACTTATCAAGACTTCTCAAAGCTAGGAGAGTTCGACATCAGTGGGATGAGGTCCTGGATGCTGATGGGGACATGATACACAGTATGCAACAAATCTTAGGGGTGTTGAAGGAGAGATGGCAGGGCTTGTAGAGTGAGGGAGAAGGGGGTGCTGATGAGGTGGAGATTGTGTATACACTAGAAGAGTGGGGGCCACTGCCAGTAGCTAGACTGGGTGACTTGATCTTACCAGTGTAGGGAGAGGAGATCCAGAGTGTCCTGGCAGCAACTAAACTTGGGATAGCACCAGGGGAGGATAGATTACCATGGGACTTCTGGAAGAAGATGATAAACGTCTCCAGAGTTTTGGGTGAGATGGCTGCTCTCTGTGACTATGTCCTTCAGAGTGGTGAGTGGGTTGGAGAGCAGGATCTTGGGCTGGTGGCCTTATTGTACAAAAACAAGGGGAGGAGGGAAGACTGGAGGAACTGGAGGCCGATCATACATCTGGATATGGACAGGAAGATGGTAACTAAGGTGATTATCACAAGGCTGCAGAAAGTTACCCAACAGGTGCTGGGAGAGGAGCAGTGGGGCTTTGTTGGGGGCAGACTTATAAGAGATGGGACTGCATGGGTTTATGGTATCATTGAAGGGGCCCAGGCCTATGGCCTGGATGGAAGGTTGATCTTTTTGGACCAGGAGAAGGCCTACAACTGTGTATGGCGGGTGTGGCTGGGCAAGGTGTTGGACTGAATTGTGGTTCCCCCAAGGTTTAGAGCCTCTATGTTGAGTCTGCTGAAGAGCAGTCGGGCAGCTCTGATGTGTAATGGTCACCATGGGAGGGCATTTTCCTTGGGAAGAGGAGTTCCTCAGGGGGACCCTCTGTCCCCTATTCTTTATGCCCTTTCGCTGGAGCCGTTGATGGATAGGATACGCTGGAAGATGGCAGGGCTCTCTATGTATGGTATAGTGTGGAAGGTGGGGGCCTTTGCTGATGATATGGTAGTTGGACTTGGGTCTGTTGCAGATGTAGAGGTACTTCAGGAGACTGTGGAATGGTATGAGGCTCACTTGGGGGTGAAGCTCAACTGGCATAAGTGTGAGACAATGGTGCTAGGGAATGGGCTAGTGGGTGGGGATATCATTGGAACAATTGTCCCTACTGGTGAGGTGGTGAGGTATCAGGGCATCTACCTCTCTGTATATGGTTCTGTCTTGCCATGAGTGTGGTGGAAGAGCAGGGTGAACATTTGGAGGGAGGCCCTTCAGGGATGGGGAGGCTGCCATATCTCTCTAGTAGAGCGGGTGTCAATCCTGAATGTATATTGGTTCCCTAAGCTGTGGTATGTGGCATATCACCTCGACTTCCCAGCATAGGTAGTGAAGAAGCTGATGAAGATGGCTAGGGATTGGATTTGGGTGGGGAGGAGGTCCCAGGTCAGTTGGGATACTCTTGCAAGACTAGTAGTCAGGGGAGGTCTTGGACTGGTGGACTTTCCTAAGAGGCTGCACTGCTTATGAGCCTAGTGGTTGAAGAGAGCTGTGGAACTACAGGGCAGAGGTTGGGTGCCTCTGCTGCAGAAGGTATGGGAGATGCAAACATCCCCTTGGGGGTTCTCCGGAGATCTGCTCTCTTTGGTGTAGCTGAATGGAATTTGGTGGCTGCAGTTCAAGGGCTTTTGGTCGGGTGTGGCTAATGGAGTACACCAAATTGGCCTGCACTGGCAAGGCAATGAGGGGGAGGTGGTGTGGGGACCTAATATGTTGTGTTGGGATAGATTGCTCCTGGGGGGTGCTCCACTTGCTATATTCGATATTGGAGAGGGAGTAGAGTGTTAGCAGGGGCTTGGCCAGGATCTTTGGCTAAGTGGCTGGCAGGCAGCAGGGATTGGTGAGGAGTGGGACTGGGCCAGTATCTGGTCTTGGAGTACAGAGGTACAGAGGTGGCTTCCCCCCAAGTTCTGGGTGGTATGGTGGAGAATGTTGCAGAGGAATGTCATGCTGAATTTCCATATAGGGCATTTAGTAGATGGTGGAAAATTTGACTGTGAGGAGTGTTACGATATTGGGCAGGCTGGGGGTCATATATAGATACTAGAATATTGGCTGGGAGAGTGTGAGGTTTTGGGTGAATTTTGGGCTGAAATAGAGAATAGACTAGGTGTGGGGCATAGGCTAGTGGGGGAGGGGGGTCACTGGGAGAACTTGAGATCTTGGCTTGTGGGTGGGGTGGGTGATAGTTGGCTCACTGTAGGGTGGGTATTAGCAATATGGGTGGGACTGACAGGTCATTGGCTTTTTGTATTTGAGGAGGAGCAGTGGTTGGGGCTGTGGGAGAAGGTGTTAAGGTGGGAGGGACTGTTGGGGGATCTGCTGACTGGATGGTGGGTGGGTTGGGGTCCTCAGGGGAGACAACATCATGGTTTGGTGGTGAGGATCTGTGAGCAGAGTGGTGGGAGGGTGGCAATCATGTTAGACAAAGTAGTCTTTCATCGAGAAGGGGTAGGGGG
>RBNI01001636.1:0-21528 GCA_003990745.1 Jimgerdemannia flammicorona | reverse complement strand
ATGATCTAGTGGTGCTGGCAGAGGGCAGTGTCTTGGTGAGGGTGAGGGTAATCTGGCTCTTCTAATTAATGCTGGGGTTGAAGTCCTGGGTAGTGGTGGAGATCTTCTGATAGACTGGTGATAGTGGCGAGGTGTGAGTGACCAGGGTACCAAAGTTTGAGCAACTGATGGTGGGAGTGGACTAATATAACTGATAGAGAGTTTGTCTACCCCTTGCTGTTGTGAAGTAGTGAGGTCTTGTTCACCTTGCTGTGGGTTTGTGTCGCTGTCTGGATAATAGTATAGGTTGAATTCGTCCCTTTGATGGTCTGATCCCCAATCGTCATCTTGCTCTAATTGATATGGATGATAGTCCTCTTCTCCTTCTGATGTTTCAAAGTATACCCAGTCTAGTGGGGTAACTCGAGTAACAACAGTAGTTATGTAGTCACTTCTGTCTGAGTTCTTCCTATGGATAAGGGTCTGATACTCCTCGGGGATATCCTCTTCTTCTTCTTGGCCTAAGTCTTGGGTCTGAAGGGGCGGTTCTGGTTGTCCTCTGAGTCGTCTCCTTTCTCTTGAAGTCAAACCATAATCTGAGTCACTTCTTTCTTCTGATTCGGTTTTCTGGCTACTGGTGTTGAATAGGGTCCTGGCCACTGTTCTGACAAGGGTGTGAGCTTTCTTTTCTACTAAGGAGGGCTGTTGCTGCCCCTGGTTTGGTTGCTGACTTGGTCCTGCTAAGTTCTCCACTGTAGATAGCTGGGTTCTTGAGCCGAATGGTCAAGTCTTTTGAAAACTTTCCCAGTTGAGCCCCCAAAATGTGACATCAGGTTTATATTCTTTTTCTTCTGATGCTCTTCAGGCATGACTCAAGGTGCCACTTGGTGAAGCACGCGATAGATATGAGTGCATTTACGACGGTTGCAGGTCAATAGTCACATGATCGGTTTGTCCAATTCATATGGGGGAGGCTCGGGGCGAATTACTTCTTGAATATATGTGGTTCAGGTCATTTGAAATGTGAGATAATAACAGGAGATCATTCGACATTGGCTCAGGACATTGATGGCTCAATTGTTTAGTAGAAAAGGGTGGCAAATAACTTGGCGGCGAACTTGAATTTATGTGGTGATAACGGGCTTGGCTATAAGCGGTCAATTAAAGTGGTCTGTGGTGCAGTAGGTCGGGGAAAATGGAGGTTAACAGCTTGCTCGTCCATCTTGACTTGTCAACTTGAAAGGTTCTGGGCAGTCGTTTATGTAGGCTGGCGGGTTGGTCTTTGGCGGTCTAGTATCCTTTGGCTGGGTATCCTTGGGTTTCCAGGTCTTGAATCTCGAATGGCAGTCTGAATGCGCAGCAGTCGTGGTCTTGAATCCTTGGCTGGGTCTTGGATCTCAAATGGTGGTCAAATGGCGGCAGTCGGGTAACGTTTTCTTTCTGTGGCAAGAGAAAATTCTTTAACTCAAACTTCTGAGCAATCCATTGCTCTAGATTGTTATCTTGTTCTCAGAATTTATCCAGTCTCTTAGAGGCAGTGGTTTCTTTGTAATCCTTTTTACTTTTAAACACAAACTGACTGAGGCTTTATTCACTCTAAGGATATGGGTTATTTATACAAGTTTGCTAGCTATGGGGGGTGCAACTAAGGCTAAGATATACTACATTGTGGTGAACTTTGCTATACTATTAGCTTGCATGATGTGAGGTGCAGGCTATTGTTTACTACGGATTGGGTTGTAGGGGATAGCAATGCTGGATTCGGATGAGCAGACAAAATGCTAAAAACGGTGGTACTGGATAGCAATGCTGGATTCGGACTTGCTGACAAAATGCTAAAAATGGTAGTACTGGATAGCAATGCTGGAAACGGTTGTGCTGGGTAGCAATGCTGGATTCGGACTTGCTGACAAAACGCTGACGTGAAGGCTGCACAATTCTCATGGCTAATGGGTCAGTCTTTCTAGAGGAAATAGTACCCTTCATCTGCAGTGGGCAAATCTTGCTAGGTTAAGATTTCTTCTTTATCATACCTCTCCTCAAAAGGGGGAAGTGCCGGCCAAGAGGTGAGGGGGTAGAAAAGTGGCCAGTCATCTTCAACAACATTCTCCAACCCTTGAACAGCTTGAATGTGGACAGAGGACTGGTAGACTCTCTGTTGCTTCTCTTCTTCTTCTGAAAACTCGTCAGTTTCAGTGTCAGAGGGGGTTTCTTCAGGGGCAGGGTCTTGGAGTTCTTGGGCTTCCTCTTCAAAGACAGAGACTTCTTGGGCTTCTTCTTGATTTGGTTCCCAAATGATGAGATGTGAATTGTGGCTGACAGGGTGGTGGGTGGTTGGGGTAGCTCCAATGGGTGCTTCTATAGTAATGGGTGGACCTTCAAATATCTCCATAAGACTCATTAGGTGACCTTGATGGTTGTCTCAGAGTGGGGTGGTGTAGAAACCTGGCTGAGTGGGTTTGGTTTGTTGGCTTCCTATGGTGACGCGGTTGCTGCCAGTAGAGTTGGCTACTTCAGATTCTATCCAGTCAGCATCTTCAGTTGAAAGGCGGGAGAGGCTGCCAGCCATTACTCCTTGCAAGTGTGCTATGGCCTAGAGAATATGGCGGAAGATTTGGTGGACATGGAGGGCTCTCTTAATTAGCCAGCTAGTGGTTATCAATTCAGTAATAAGGCCTTCCCGGTCGTCTTCTTGAGTCTCATTGCAAAGGCGGTATCCGATTTTGTAGTCATGCCAGAGGGTCATTCGTTCAGTGGTATCTTTGAGCTGCTGGGTCATTATATACTGGTAGTTGATGAAGTGTCCAAGGTCCTCGGTGTAGAAGTTCAAGTGTTCAGAAGTATCTGGGCACCAGATGGCCTTCTTGATAGCTTCAAAGATCAGGGTCTTTGGGCCAGGCAAAGGGGTAGAATGGCAGGAGGTCTGGTTGGATCAGCGAATGGGAGGCATTGTGTGATGGGTACTTGGTTCTTTGGTGCCGATCCCTGAGGCGGAGTATGGTTCCTTAAATAACATGGTCTTTATTTTGGCTCAGATCATCTTGTCTTCTTTTGGGATGATCACCTAATGGATCAGGCTGTCTATTTGATTGTCACGCCATTATGTCGTCTGATCTTAGCAGTCACTGGTACTCCATTGTCAATTGTGTATGTCACAATATATATATCAAGTTTCTAAGTCATATCTTATTATTCAAGTTATCTAAGAATATAAGAGAGGTTAAAAATAGTATTATTACAACTTAGTAGTAGTGGAATTTCTAAACTAAGATAGTATTAAGACTCTTTTATAAGTTAGACCTAAACCTAATATTGAACAGAAGGTCACCTAGAACTAACTATAGATATAGTGTTCTCAAACAAATTGAATAAATTTAAATTAAATTAAATTGAGAATCATTCAAATCAAATTAAATTAAAGATATTTCAATTTGAATAATTTTAAATTAAATTGAATTTGAATTGAATCAAGGATCTGATTCAAACTCTATTTTTAGAAATATAATAACTTGATAAAAATATGTCAAAATTTAATGATTTTTAGCTTATTAGCTTTACCTTATATATATAGAGAAATCTAATAAGCTAAAGATTGTTAAATTTGAATATATATTTATTGAGTTATTATATTTTGAATTAAATTAGTATTTGATTTGATTTGATTCATTAGAAGTACTATATAGATAATTTAATAATTAATCTATAAACTAAGATCTATCTTACTACAACTATTAGGACTAGATAGAACTAGGAAAATACCAATCAAGATCTCAATCAACAGCTTGTAGACCAAATCTACTAGGACCTATATGAGATATTTAGAAACTACCACTTAGATCTTAGAAATATCTGCAGTTACTAAGGTTTAATATATTTATCAAAAGCCACACTAGTCTCAGAAATAATAACTATAGCTAATTAGGATTATTTTGATCATATTTCTGACTCTAAAGTATGAACAGTAGCCAAGGAGTAGATTGATTCAGATCAATATCATACTACTCTAATCAGAATATTACTTTACTATAGAGTAGAAATCTACTATATAGACTCTATAATTAGACTAGAATAAGAATGGTTGAACCTACTTCTATAGACTTCAGATTAAAAAGTAAGATCATCTACTCAATCAGAATCAGAAATTCTTTTTGAAGAACTGAGTCAATACTATGATACTCAAACCCACTAAGATGGTGAGAAGATCAAGAAGAATACTAATCTGATAATAGCTAATAAAAAACTGCAAGTCTAGAAATATTCCAACTAGTTACTCTTAGTGACTAGCTGAGTCAAGGGCCACATTACTAGTTCAGAGATTTGCACTACTTACTCTTACTAATATATTTGACCTCTTATCTAAGAACTAAGTAACTCAAATTATATAGTTTCTTAACTATATCAGACAGAAATCTCATTAGAAGAATTAACTTCTATAGTATTTTTAGAAACAATCACAATGACTAACATTAGTATATAGATTAGTCTTACTCAGAATATGATAGAAAAAGAAGATAATAGAATAGAGAAATATCTTTTGAAGTTAGGAGTTCTATATTTCTCTTACTGGATAGATATTAATTCTGAATATATATTGACTACTAAAGCTCTAATACTATTTAGACTTCTCTATATAAGTGGTAAAGAAATTATTGAAGATAGTTAAGGACTGAATTTGGGCTAAGAGAAGAAGTCAGATAAGTTGAGAGGTCTTGATAACTCTGGTGGACAGAGGAGAGATTGGTCTGGTGGACTTTTCCAAAAGACTGTACTGCTTTAGAACTTAGTGATTGAAGAGAGCTATTAAGCTATAAGGAGGTAAATGGGTACTATTGATATAGAGGGTCTAAAAGATAAGATTCTCCCCTAGAGATTCCTCTAGCAATTTGCTATCTATAATTAGACTGGAGAATAGTAATTGCTTGCAGTTTAAGAGATTTTGATAGAGGGCAGTAGATGGTGCTCATCATATTGATCTATATTGATAGAGAACTAAAAGGAAGATACAATGAGATCTAGTAATATAGAGATAGAATAGGCTACTGCTGGATGGCTCCCCTCTAGTAGAATTTGATATTGATACTAGAGTAGAGTACTAATGAGGAATAGGTCAGGATCTGTAGCTGATCAGCTGGCAGTCAGCTAGTATTGGTGAGGAGTAGAACTGGGCTAGTGTCTGATCTTAAAGTACTGAGATATAGTAGTGGTTTTCTCTAAATTTCTAAGTAATATAGTAGTATATACTGAGGAGAAATATCATATTGAACTTTTACTCAGATTATTTAGTTGATGGAGAGATTTTTGATTGTAAAGAGTATTATAATATAAGATAAGAAGAGAGATTTATATAGATGCCAGAATATTAACTAGGTGAGTGTGGGATCTTTAGAAACTTCTGAATAATAGTTAGTAGTTACTTAGAGATAGAGAGATAGAAGAGTGGAGAGGGGGATCATTGAGGGAACTTAGAGTTATATTTGGTAGAGTATATTGATAATAAGTGGCTCATCAGATGGGCTTTGAGAGTGGGGTTAGCTGAATATTGACTATATATTTTTAAGGATAGAAGGTAGATGGAATTGAAGAAGCAAATGGTATAATAGGAGAGATTGATAATAGATATTATGTCTGACTGATAGAGAGGGCAGAGCCCTCAGAGTAGTTGCTATTACTACTTGATGAAAAGTGTCTGTGAGAAAAGTAGTAGAAGAGTTATAATTATTAATAGTTTAATAGTATTCTGTTATAAAGTAGTAGAGAGGAGGAGCTCTCCAGGAGGATTGGATAGATGGTCAGTATAGTATATATTATTAATATAAACTAATTTGGTAATAAATACAGAAGTTCAAGAGATTATAAAAATAAAAAAAAAACCTCAATGACTAATAGTTATATCTAAGTATTAACTCAGTAATTAGCAGTTCTGGTAGAAATAGTAGACCAAATAACTGAACAGAATAAACTCACTAAAAATCTATAAATCCCAATTTTTAGTAAAAAGAACAGTGATTTTGAAAGTTTCATCAATATAGTTAATATAGGATATTATGCTAACTAGTAGAATAATAATCAAGTACCCTCTAGAATACTTACTAATAATATAGATAATACACTTCTATAACTATTTGCCACTTCTATAGCCTAAGTAGAAACAGTTACAATCTTTTTCTCAGAAACATCAGCTGAGTTCTGGTATATTCTAGAAGAATATTCTGTGATTTGGAAAGATTACTCTCAAGTTGATATCAGAATAAGAGAACCATAATATAGCCTCAGGACTCAAGACTCTCCTGCTGAATAAGTTCTGAAATACAGCTTATATTTAAGAAACCTAAAACAATCTAACCCATATGAAGTTCTATAAGAATAGCAAGGAGGATCTTGAAACCTTTATACTAAGATAGATGCCTACCTCAAGAATATAGAACTTATCTATTAGAAAAACAATCTAGCTATCAATAGTACTAGGGCTAACTATTTCTTTGTAGTTTTACCAAATTAGCTCACTCAGAATATTAAGAAATAAAGCCTTTTCCAGAGATATAAATACTACTTATAGTATTTTGCCCAAGTTTAACATAGAGTCTATAAAATCTTAGCTATCTAGACTCTATGAAACTGAGAGCCCAGGAAGGACCAATAGGACAAAAGAGATATCTTATCAGAAAACAAGACCCAGACCTACTAAAAGGACTATAGAAGAACTAAGATACAAAGTGATAATAAATAAAGATAGTTTTATAATAAGGGCCTATACTTTATCTATAAGAAGAAAAGATATATATCCTATAACTATTCAGAAAAGAAGAATAAGATTTATCTAGTAAACTAAAAAATATAGCATTACTATAATTAGAGAAAGACTGGGCAGAAAAAGTCTAGAGAATATTATTAAGATATAAAAGATATTCTATAAGACTACTATCTCCACTAAGGTATACCTAATCAATATAAGTTATAATCTCTATAGTAGCCAAGACCTCACTATCTCACCAAACTCAAATATAATAGTGCAAACTAGTATTAATATACAAGCCTTCAAGAGAACCTACATCTACTTAGTCAAACAAAGTAGTCTAAATAAAGAATTTAACATTAATCTAGAAAGAGAAGTTATTAATCAAGACTTTATAGGTAAAATCTGAGTCATCTTATATAACTTAGTGATATGTCCTTTGACATAAAGATTGATCTGAGGATTGCCTAAGTCATTATTAAAAAAATTGAAAAAGATCTCACTATCAAAGAAGTCTCTAAACTAGACAAGACTGACTGAGATAAGAGAGAATTTAACTCTACTGACTAAACTTCTAGTAAGTAAAGAGTCAATACAGTAAAGGAAATCAGTCTTGAAATCTAATATAAGAGAATTGTAGATAGTTATATACTATGTGGATGATACACTCATTTTATTTAAATATACTATATAGAATATATTAGTAAATGCTATATATATTGCTCTAAAGTTTTTAAGATCTAAACTACAAGATACTAAGCTAAAGAGACAATAGTAGAACCTAAACTAGACTATACTACTTATAAAGAATAGAATGAGACAGACTTTGAGAATAATAAAATCAATTAGAATAATGATAATAAACTCAATACTATCAAGAAGAAGGACAGTTATATTAAGTTTGAAAAACAAGTCTAACAGAAAAGATGTAGTAGTTTTATTGGATAGCAGTACTATAAGAAACTTCTTCAGCACTAAGATAGCTAAGAGAATTATAGCTTAAAGTAAATCAACAACCAAAAAGGAATAGATAATTTTTTAGTAATAGTAAGATCTAGTCATTGATCTAAGTCTGTGAAAACCTATTGCTCAAGATTAATAAATATTAAGAGAAGCTAGATTTCAATATTACAGACCTTCCAGAACATAATATTATTCTTGAAAAGACTTAATTGACTAAGTACAACTTAGATATTAACTAAAAAACAAATGAGATTAACCTATAGTATAAAGGAAGAAGAATCACTCTGATGCCCTAGTAAAATGAAATCAACTGCTAAGAGATTGAACTCATCTCTACTATTCAAATAAAGAGACTATCTTATAAGAAGAGAAATATCTACTATATCTATATAGTAGAAGAGATAGTAGAAGCTCCAACCAGTTCAGTTCTATTAAAAGTCCAGAAACTCTTTAAGAAGTTCTGAAATATTTTTCAAGAACCCATAGGTCTTTCACCTAAGCATCAAATCCAATATGGGATTGATCTCATCTCAGGAGCACAACTTCTATACAAGAGTATCTACCAATTAGCCTAATCTGAGCTCAAAGTTCTTAAGGAGAAATTGATCAAACTACTGGCTCAAGGATATATTGAACCAAGTAGATCACTCTTTAGAGTACCAATTCTCTTTATTAAGAAAAAGAATGACTCTTTGTAAATATGTATTAACTTCTAAGCTCTCAATAAGATCACTATTAAGAACTGATATACTCTTCTAAGAATTGATGAGCTATTTTATCAGATCTTTAAGGCTAAGATATTCTCTTTGTTAGATCTATAAAATAGATATCACCAGATCCTCATTAATGATAAGAATGTGAAGAAAATAGCCTTCAGAATATAATTTAAATATTACTAATTCTGAGTCATATCTTTTAATCTAATCAATACTTCTGCAATCTTTCAGAATCTTATAAATAATATTTTTGAACTATTACTCAATATATATATCCTAGTATATATTAATAATATTCTGATCTATAGTGAAACTATTGAGTTGTATTATACTTACTTATGAAGTATACTGATCTTACTATAAGGATACTAGCTCTATATTAAGATAAATAAGTATAATTTTTACTAAGATCAGATTGAATATCTAAAATATATCATCTCAGCTGATGATATCAATATAGATTCCAAAAAGATATCAGTTCTATAGAATATTCTTATTCTCACTACCCTCAAGCTTCTTTAATATTTCTTAGAGATTGCAGATTACTACTGTTAGTTTATTTAGAGATACTTTATAATCACCATCTTACTTACTAGTCTGATATAAAAAAGAATCAATATTAAGACTGAATGGACTCCTATCTATATAATAGTCATAGAATATCTCAAGAAGCTATTTACTGAGATATTTATACTAATAGTATCAGATACTACCAGATCTTTACTTTGATCATAAATACATTTAATATTACTATTGGAACAGTACTCAGTCAAGAAAACTGTCCAGTAGTCTACCTATCTCAGAAGCTTAAGTCAGTAGAAATATATTATACTATCTATGAGAAGAAACTTCTGGCCATAGTTACCACTTTTTAGAAATAGTATCACTTTTTACTAAAATAACTGTTCAGAGTCTATACAGATCACTATACTCTAAGATATATCCACATCTAGCCAATGCTGACCCACAGATAGAACATTGTAAATCTGACTCAATGAATCTGAAACTCAACTCAGAAAACAGCTAACTCAGAATTATATATTATCTATTTTTAATCTAACCTAGAATTGTACATCACCTGTCTTTAACTGACCTAAAATTATACATCACTTATCTTTAACCTGACCTAGAATTATATATGACCTATCTTTAACCTGATCTATTACATATTTACCCTTAACCCAACTCTGAACCTAACCTCTGAACCTGATCCTGAATCCAATCCTCTAAACTCTGTCTTGAAAAAATGATTTGGATAATATTTGGATAATATTCAGAAAATATTCAGAGCAATTGGAAGTGAAAAATATCTAAATACCACCAAGAATCCAGACATATGCATGTACAAATTGTATTTACATACATACAAGCTGTTTTGATGTTCAGTCACTAGCTCACCAGCAATAGAAAAAATATATACATTCAGATAGAACAGATATTACTGGAATAGCAAGATAATCATGAGCCATTTATGAAAGATTGAGATATACTTATTAATTCTATCAGCATATAGTTTTATTACAGTGACAGTGAATTATAGAGAGTTGAAAAAGATCAATATGTCAAATTTGGTAAACGTTTAACTTTCACACGTGTGGCGCTATTGTCGTCAGCTGACTCCGCCTTCGATCCCTCGAGTAGGGCAGGCCGATCCAAGAGCGCCAGGGGCATTTGTTGTAATTTTAATCAAAATTCTTAGTGATAGATGTTATACAACATTTTCTTGATGCGAAACGCAAGGCAAAAAAAGGAGGTATACAAAGTTCATAAATATGATCTTGATACACGAGCCAAATATGTATATACATACTTTGGTGGCATACCACTACCTTGTGGGATGAACGTATGTCGATGTATTCACGATATAGAAAAAAAAAGGAAAAACTAGTAGCACTGTCACTTCGCACCAGTGGGAGATGTGGAAATGTGGGTCTCGGATTTGACCGGTTGGAAGCACGCATGCTTCCAGGGCTGCAATTCGCAAAGTTGCTGGACCAGGAAAGCGGTGGCCAGCTGCTGCAAGGAGGGTGGCGCCACCAGTGGTAAAGGAGTGACATAAAACGTTTAAATGGTGGCGATAATAGTGGAGTGGGAAGGAGATGAGCGGGGCCAGGAGCGTGCTTAACCTTTGAACAAATGGAAAATAGATTGCTTATTCGTGGTGAAGAAGTGGTGGTGAAGGTGTGTTAAATGGGAGGGTGTCCAATTGTGAGAAGTTAACGATTAAAACTGAACCGAATGGGGAAAGCACGGTAGGGTCGAACTGCGTTTATTTATTTATTTATTTGAATTACATTGTGAGCTATGTGCATGACATAAATTCATAGACCAACCAAACGCCGAGAAGAACGATATGCTGTGCAACAATTAGCAAACCGAGCACAAAGCATCATTAGCCAACACTCAACGAAGTGCCAATACAAAATACGTATTAGCAAGACGCAACACTCCAACCATCACATGCAAAATTAAACAAGTCATCAAGCTAAAACGATCTCACCTAGCCCGGCCGCAATCTCATTGATAGATCGACATCAGGTCAAAGTATACCTGCGAAGACGGCGAGAGAGGATTTCGTTAATTTTTGTATTCACGCCCATCCCGCAAACGCAGCCGTCATCCGTCATCCCTCTGGAGGATGCACCCACTTCATACTCCTTTTTCGACATCTGATCCTCGTGGGCCTCATTGATCATCTGCAGTGGGACCATCACGCCGCCGACTGGGAGCGGGGAATGTGGGTAATTGACCATTGGAAGATTCCCAATTTAGCAAAGCAAACAAGTATAACGCCACTCCACTCACCACTCACGAGCGGCATGTCATCATCGACCAGCAAATTATCGTTTTTCCCATCGCCAGTTTCCTGTTCATTAGCTTCGACATCGATCTTGGGGCGTTTACTATACCGATCAGAATGTTTGGAATTGTTTTTCAGAATTTCATCAGGTGCTCCACGATTAATAAATCCTCTTTGCGTCACTGCGATCCGAATAATCCCCCCGATACTTACCGCATCTCGTCCCGATACTCAAACACCTGCTTAGCATCCCAATTTACCTCGTCGTCCGAATTGAACTTGTCAAGACCTTCCTCTGTGACATCAAGCATTTCATAGCCATCAGATTCTGGCTGGTAGTTGGCGTAATATTTTTCCAAACCTGGTCGGAATGGGATGGAGTGATGAGTTTTCTTTTTTGTTCGGATGCGATGAAATCAATACACACCCGCGCACTTGCACTGGAGATAACGACAGATACTCCGCAAAGAATAATTTCAAAGTAGCATCCGAACAAAAAACGCACTCTCAATATCGATTGCATCTCCCTCGTCGGTCACACCCTGTTTCTCGTTCGCCCTCACCTCATCCTCTTTCACGACGTCTCCCTCGACCTCCTCGCTGCGACTGATGGTGCTCTTTTGGTACCAGATAGGCAAGACATTCTGCACCCGCTTGCGGTCGGCTTCTTCCTGCTTGGCTCGGCGCGCCGCCTCGTCATCCGTCTGCAGGTCCACGCTGATTGAAGGCGTGACTTGTCCATAACCAGCTGTGTATTGAAGGGGCACGGGAGAGATAGTGAGAAGATGGCGAGGTTTTTTGGAGGTGGAAACGATGGAAAAAAGGATGAGCACTTACTGGAATCATCAGCGGGTTTCTCAACGGTGGGATCTACGGCGGAGCCGGGGGCGCGGCTGGAAGACAGGGGTGTCGGTTAGTGGGTGAGATTGTGAGGGACTTGAATGTTGTGTGAGCAAGCTGTGCGTACGGGGCGAAAATGACCATCGTATCCGTCTTCTTCAACAACTCGACAATGGGCCGTGTTTGTTCTTGCAGCCTAGTCAGAATAGTAGGTAACTGTCGTCAAAAGTTGCACGTAACCAAATCGTCGTTTCCTCATTCTCACGCCAATGAGCATTCCCCCACCCCTCCCCTAATCCCAAACGCACCTCGCCAGTCGGTCCTTCAAATCCTCGACGTTCTGGGCGAACTCGATCATCTGCAGCGGGACGCCTTCACACACCTCGCAGCAAAACTCGCCAGCCGGCCCCCCGTCAAACGACAGCACCTCGAGAGGACCGTAAGTTCGCTTGCAAGTCCCGCAGATGAAGCCGTTGGCCTCAGAATCCTGAGGGTCAGAGATTGGAGTTATGTGCACGTCGTTCGAGGTCATTGTGGAACTGGAAGAAAAGCAAGACAACCGCAGACAAAGAAAACCACTTTACTCTCACACGTACCGTCCTCAGGCTCTGCTTCACTTTTTCCTGCATTATATACAGCTTCCACTTGACCACGTCAACGAACTGCTTGTAGTCGATGTAGTAGTAGTAGGTTTTTGGGAATGCGCGCAGGTCGGACTGGCGACGCTCACTGCGAGAAATCCTGCAATTTGCAGTCGGAGTGTGCGTGCCGGTTTGGAGATAGGATTAGAAAGCTGAAGGATGCGGGAGGGGCGAAAGAGTTTTCATTCATCGGCTCCTTACGATTTTATCAGGCGGTCTTGCATAAGCCTGCCACAGATCTTGTGAACCTCTCGGAGGGGCACGTTGAGGAATTGAGATAGTTTCTCGTCTGTCACACTGCATAGCGGAAACAATCATTTTCCTTTGAGATCTCCGCGGCCATCATTGTTTCTAAAGCTTTAGATACGAGAACTTGTTCCGTAATACCACGGGTCATTGGGTTCGACTTTATTGAGAGTGTCGAGGACGACGATATCCTGAGGGGCGTAGAAGCTGCGAGCGACGCGGCCCACAAGTATTTTTAGGACGTCCATGGCAAGGAAGGAAGTGGTTGAAAATACGGCAAGAAGAATGGAAGACTGCTTTTTGGTTGGCACGTGTTTTACGTCACGATTATGCTAAGCGATTCTACCAAATATATATGAGTTAAAAAGTACCTTATGCCCTATCTGGATTGGTATATACCTTTTTAAATTGAATTGGGTACTAACGAGACCTCCAATGTCCCATACTAAGAATTCCTTGTCACTATATTAATACATATGGAGACGCGAATAAATATTTCAAGCACCTTGTGTTGTGCTTATTTTTGTTTCCACATTCTTTTAGCTAACAGTGACTTCTGAGTTATGGTCGCAAGCGATTGATACCACATAATTTTTAATGCATAGTCCTTGGTGTACATGGCAAACACGTTACAACCGACAACAATGTTATCTTGAAAAGCACAACAGACTATGCGCTAAGTGCGACTAGTTAGTGTTATCACGTTCATAGACCACCATCACCACCATCGGCCCGAAACCCAGAATCTGCCGCACATTCTGTGGTCCCGTAACGTCTCTCAACTTTCCACTACAGAGTTCAGGCAAGATTTGATTCTTAGCATGAATTATGCGAATACCGGCAGGCCCTCCGCTTGCGCTTGCAACGCTTCACCATGCTGGTTTTGTGGAAGAACTCGACCTGGATCCACCGGCATCCAGACGGGCGCCTTGTTTCCGTCGTAAGGTTCAGTATCGTCTCCGCCATCGAATTGAATAAACCTTTTTTTGATGATAAGGACATATTTGTCCCAGTGGTCATCGAAGACATGCGCGCATCATGTTGTTGAAAGTACAAGAGGAGGTTGCGGGCCATTTGCACTTCAAATATTTCGTCATTGTCGGAAAGGGCGTTGCCGATGAAAGTCCTACAGAAATCGTTCATCGAGACCGGCCACCTAAAGTCCGAGCCAATGTTTGCTGCAAAACACGCGGGAAGTCTAATAAGATGAGCCTTTGTTTCTATGGTCTGATTTTAATAATGTGTGTACTATCCTCAATGAGCTCTTTCAATGTGGAATTCTGAAAATTATGTTATATTTTATTTTATAGCTCTTTGCAATCGTCGACTCACCCCAGAGTGTACAGAGCAGGGTTAAGGACATGCTTTCTCTTTCGATCCCTGCTTGACAATCACTGTCGCATCATAATTATATTCTCTATTGCAACAAGTTGACATGTGTCTGCGAAATATCAAGGTTCTTGAGATCTTGAGGATGTAGGTAACGGTGGCAGGTGCGAGGTAGTATTTGAATTTTTATTTTATTTTTTGGGTGGCGAAGTTGTCATTGCATCTAGGCATGAAGCACAGGCGGCGACTGGACTGGTAGGACGAGGGTAGAGGTGAAGGTGTGGGTAGTGTTTTGCGCTGATGGGCAATGCCGCAGACTGGTTCCATGACATTCAAGCCGACGATATTATAAGCCTATCCATGACTGGGATGCCAAAGCTAAAACGCTTTGCGACAATCGGACGCGTGTTTTAGGTGTCTTGTCGAATCCTTGTTCTGTCGACCCTGCTCCGAGCCTCCTCACTGCAGCATGCGCCCTACTACTCCACACAGAACGCGACCCACCTGCCCTACATGATGTCATCATCTCCAGTCCCCTCGTGGCGCCATCGTTCTCGCCAACTCCATCTACCCCATGTCGTCAGCGGACGGGCTCGACGCTCAAGCCGCTGTACCACAACCATGTTCGTCCTCTGTCCTCGCCAGCGCAACGGTGCTCTCGTCTGCATCGACATAATGAGAGTTCGTTCCTGCTCGACGGTGGCCGAAGTCTGTGGAACACCACGATTGGCTGGAGGTGAAGGCTGTCGAGGGGTTGAGAAGAGGAGGTAATATAAAAGTTGGTACAAGGTAAGATATCGATATTTTATTTTTACATGTATATGTTGGAAAGGGAAGATTGATGGTCCCGTCATAGACATCACAGTCCAGTTCTTATTCATACCCTCGGCAGCAGTACTGTCGCTTCCCTCTTCTCAAGATACCGCACGGAAAGCCGAGCTTCCAGCCGTACCTCTCAACGGCCATATTGAGGAAACACTAACCGTGGCGACGGAGGGGACGTGGATACCTAGGTGCGGGTTAGGCAAGTTAATGTGTGTAACCAGAGGTAAAAAAACAACAGTACCGTTTTCCATTCCAGACGCGCACGCCGTGGACGGGTTCGGGTGGATGATGAGGTAAGGAGTGGTGATGAATGTGGATACCATGGCGAATATGGATGGAGACCAGGGTCACACATGTTGTATCGTTGGGTATGGTTGAAGGTTAATGTTGTATATATTGTAACGTAGCGGACGCGTACTGGCGGATTTCTTTATCTTGAATACTTGATCTTCTTTGACTTCTTGGAGTCCTCAGGTGCAGGGGTGGGTGAGTTTGAAGTGTATCTGCCTGCAGGCTTACTAGTTCTTTGCCTCTTTGCTTGAACTATTTCGATTTGAGGTTTATTCACTCTAGATACTAGGAGTATTTATACAAGTTTGCTAGCTATGTGATGGCTAAGTTAAGACTTCTTTTCCTGTGAGTCATTTTGTGCAGTTGAGAGATTGGCACAACTGAGAGATTTGTACAGCTGTGCTTTTCGTATGATCGTATATACAAATCGTACAACAGAGAGATCGAGTGACTGCTAAACTATATTGCTATACTATATTGGGAATCAGATTCACGATCCTCTGATTGTTGTTCCTAATTCGGATCAACCGTCACAATATGGATTGCTGCCCTTCATCGTTTCTACGTTCTGCCTTTACCATCTCTACATTGATTTAAATTATTGTTTTTATCTGGTATATTTGTATTTTCAAGCGTAATGTTCGACATAATACTTAAAATAACAATAAATATGATGCCTTGACCAAACTCCGGATTATTTTTGGCGTTGTCACGTAAAGGACGCATTTGCATTCAACCCCACCGAATGCCGTGGGAAATCGTGTTTCGATTGAAAACAGACAAACAAAAAAAAAAAAAAAAAAAAAAAAAAAAAAAAGACAAGGGAGAATGGATAAAGGTTTTTGGGAGTATGCCGATCATCGCCCACGAACCCTCCTCACCTGTCGAACTCGCCTTATTACTTTCTGAGGAGCTCCTCGCATCGAGAAAACATATTTATTGTGCTATTAAGAAAGTGTTGATTGTAATAATCGAGTGTTTTTAAAAGCGCGCTGTCGCTGCAAGTTATACGTATGCCGAAAGCTAAGCCAGCCCAATTCCAACATCCGGATTCATTCACATTCATCATACCATCTCCGCTCAACCTCCTCTCGATGCCTCCTGACCATCTTCCCTATCGCAACCCTTAAATTTGGCACAGCCCCAGCAACAATCACGCATCGCATGCCACTCTCTACCATCCCCTCCAGCCAGTACACGTGGACCCCAGCCTCTTTCACCTCCCACAACAGCCCCGGCACAAAAAAAAGCACAGCTTTATACAGCAGCAAGCGCACAAACGGCTTTTCCCAGGTCTGGGCCCGTCCCGCTATCGCGACGTCGATGCACGCGGAAACCAGCTCGTAATCGGTGCCAACGAGTGTCATCACGTGCATCATCGGGTCTCCACCAAGTGGCGAAACTCCAACGACGACATGTCGAAGCGCGAAACGGTCCGGTTGAAGGCACGCGAGGTCCTTTTCTGTCAGGGCCACTCTCATGGTTCGACGACGCGGCGAGATGGTGATCTGCATTGTCGGACGGCCGGTTCGGTCTTCGCTACCCATGGCTAGGCGGGCTTCGTCGACGGCCCACATGTACCGCTCCACCAGCCGACGGATGAACCTATCCAAATCCAAGAACCGTCCCGCGGCAAGTAAGAATCGCCATGTTGTGTCGACAACACGGCATATGAGCAGGCTTGTGAAGTAGTCATTGTTGCGCACGACGTTGTCGATGGGCTCGATGAACACCTCGGGGATCAGTAAGCGCACGCGGGGGCTGTGCGCACCCGGCGTCCAAAGGTACCGAGCGATGTCGACGATGGCTGCGGCGAGAAGGGGTGGCGTGTACCCGGAGAGTGCGACGATGTAGGCCAACTGCGGGTGGAGTGTGGGCGGGAAGACGAGTTCGGTGCTTTGGAAAGTGGCGTGCATTCGCGTGCGGATTTTGATGCCGCGCAAGGCCGAAATCGTGGTTAGGAAGTCGCGCGGGCCGGTTTGGAGGCGCTTGAGCTCGACGGCCGTGACCAGGAGTTCCAGAGTGAAGATCGTGGGAAGGCGGGCCGATAGTCCGTGCTCCTGAATCTGTGGGTCGAAATCGACTCCAATCTTGTCATCGCTCTTATGCTCATCGATCCATCCGTTGGAAGATACCTGTTCGTGCTGTTCGTGGTACCTCACGAGTAGCCTCTCGATGCATTGCAAAATTCCGCGCAACTCTCCCGCCACCCAAATAACCCTATACCCACCAACAATCAGGTACCCGCGCGCGATGGCGACGATGGTAATCTTCTTTTGGAGCTCGTTGAAAAATTCGGCATTCGCTCCCGCCAACTGATCCACATGCTCTTCCGGCACGAGAAGGCGAAGCTGATATCCGATCTTGCTCGCGACAAATGAAGCCATCTCCACCAATCCTTTAAACGAAACGCTGCAGACGACTGCTGTATGATAAACCTCCTCTTCCTTCACCCAACCTTCGTCACACGGCCTGCCAAACTGGTGATTATGGTGCGGTAGAACACGGACGCTTGTACGCTCTATACGCGAAATCCAACCGGAATCCACGTGCGCCCCAACGCAATCGACCTCATCCGGTATCAAAAGAATACGGACACTGTAGGGGACGGTGGGCCCGTTGAGCGTGGGCCTAGATCCACCCGAAGCTTCGCGCGAGAAAGAATGCCAGGCCGCCACCGCGTTCGCCAAACATGGGTTCTGCCCCCTCGGCATATCGGAAGCGCGTGGAATTGGGTTTGTGAGGATGAAGGAATTTCCAGGTTGAGTACAAGAACGGGATTGTTTGTTGGCCGCCCCTTCATCGCGTTCAGCGTCTTCAAATTGGTCGCCAACATCCCGCGATTCCAAGCTTATGCCATTTCCTCGCTTTTCCCGATTGCAACCCGCCACTTCATACGATGACCCAAACCCCGCCTCCATTTCCTCACCGGCCCACTCATTGCCCGACTGCCTCATGCGTCCGCCGGCCCCCCGCCTAGAAACATTACCATCGCCCCTCATCTCGTCCTTTGTCACCATCTCCGCCACAGCCCACGACACGTCGCCACGTTTTCCCTCGACCACAAAAACCTCCGCCATTCCGAACGTCTTCCCGACCCATACGCCTCCGCTCCTCGATCTCACGCCCAAAAAATTCAGCGGGTTCCACTCATTGCCTCGCATTGCGAACACGAGGAGGCGGACCTCGATCCTCGCGCGCGTCGGAAACACACTCCAAAAGACCTTATCGAGGCACGATGCAATGGTAACGGAGTCACGGAAGACGAAACGCGCTAGGACGAGCTGATCCAGCTCCGGATCCGGGAAATCCGGGAAGGCGTCAAGCCGGGGGGAGGTCGGGAGGAGGGTTTCGTCGTGGTCAATTTCGAGACAGACGCCGTATTGAACAACGACTGCTTCCACGGTCGACGCGTTCACGAGGAAGTGCTCGTGCTCGGCGTGGGTGAGAATAAGCGTGAGTTGAAGACCGCCCGGGGAGGGTGCGCGGGGGAGTTTGCCTCCACGCTCAAGGTCGTGTTCACTTTGAAAGGCTTCATTCTGCTCCTGTGAGGCCAGGAAAGCGTCATCCGCTTCTCGATTCCGCTGTTCCCAATCACATTCATTCTCATCGGCGTCCCAAGGCCGCTCGAACGATTGCGGAGGCGTTGTTTGTGGGCGAATGTAGGCTTTTCCTTTCTTCATAGGCATGTCGAAATCGAGAGGTGCCATGTTCGCGTCTTCGTAACGTTGTTGCATGAGCGCCTCACCATGCTCCGGTTGCTTGCCAAAATTGAAATCGAGGGCGAAAATGTCCGCTCTCTTGCAGTTTGGCGCACCCTTCTGGACGGCGCATCTCCACGTAGCCTCCTCTTTCTCGGAGAATACGTACCGATGTCGACCTGCCGGCCGCGGTTCCCAGTCTGCGTGGACCCTGTCGGCGCTGGTGGAATCCCATGGATCGTGCGAGACGGACGGCGTTGGCGCTTCTGACCAATTTTGACCCGAGGTGGCGCGTGGAGGGTGGGGGGAAGTGAAAACCACCGTTTGATTTGTTTGGGGTTCATCGTCAAAGCTAAAGGGTTGCTCTCGAGAGGGAGACGATACGACCATCCAGTTGTCGTCAAACCAGGTATCGGGAAGGGGATCGGGCGAGAAGACTTGGGGCGCACGCAGGACATTGTTGTCGTCAGAGGCGGTTTTTTTGGCGAGTAGGTCGAACACCCGCGGGTAGTAGTACACGTTTCCCGGGCCGTGTGATAGGTGTACATACATCGCCGAGCGCTCTGCAATCATAACCATTGCCATCCGGAATTTGTTCAACTCAGGTTTGTGCAAACTCTCAACAGCAACAGTCAACACACAATCGGTGGATTCGGCCAATGGGGTATTGTATAGCATCAAGGTTGCGCCGGATTTGCACGCGATCGTCGCAAGGTCGGAGGTATGTCTTCCTGCATGCTCTACCGGCTGGCACAGCTTCTCGGCGAGATTTTCGGGGACAAGAATATCCATGGCCCTATTGCCATCCAATTGAGAAATACCTTCGGTATGCAGTATGAAGAGGACCTCGGCGTAAGTGTCAGCGACCCGATCAGGGCGGCCACCGACGCCCATGAGGGTGTGGCGGGAGGTGACGGAAGGCTCGGAGAAGTAGAGTTCAGTAAGGAGGGTGTGCTCCAGGGCGAGCTGAGTCTGGGTTCCAGCCAGGACGGGGTGGCCCTCATTTGGGATCAGTGCACGCAAGGTGACGGGGGATGAGGTGCAGTTGTGTAAGCGGAGAAGGTGGCCCATTTGTTGATCTCTGGAAGAGTTGGAGACCAAGAGGCGAAAGGGTTGCAAAGGTGGGGGGGGTTTCCAATATCACGGGACATGACGTACATTTAACATCACATCAACCTAGAAATAACCCTTAAACCCATCAAAACTTGGCCAATGAGTGCTGCCCAATCACAGCAATCCTGATTGAAACAATACCTTCCATGTCCATTTGAATTAAAGCTGGTTAAATCCAATATATTAAATAGTTATCAGTGAATTGGACGTCTAAACATGAGATTCGAAGAACCCCGAGTCATTCATTCCATGAGATATGGGACCCAATCAACTGTATGTCAAATAATGCTCGCAGACACCAATTCGTCTAGATGTATATAGGTGCTCTTCAGCACACCCATAATTCATAATCATCGTTCTAGCGCTACTCACAAACCTCACCAAAGGCGCGATAGGATCATTCAAACTGATCATTTAAATGCAGTTCAAATCGGCCAACGACGCCAGGAATATTTAGACAGATTCCAATAAACCGTATTGATTGTCATCACGCACAAATTTCTTGCAAATCGCTGTGCTCCCCCCTTTTGTGAAATCGATATCGTGGTACCCATTCTTGGAATATGGCCTTAAGCAAAATTATCCAAATACAGCAAGATTATGATTGTACTATATTATATCCATCTTTTTGAGGAAGGAGCTGCTGCTTTGCGATCTTGGTTATGGGAGTCCGCGCAAGGAATCCCATCCCAAACGATAGTTCGGTCGTCGGGTCATGAGGATCAGTTCCAAAGTTTTGTGGACTATCCCATAGCCCAAAGATTGAATAAATAATATATTTACTATTATCTTTGTTATTTTCTTTCTCCTCATTATTCCTCTCTTTGCTATTCTCTTACCTCTTTATTATTCTCTTTTCTCTTTATCATTCTCTTTCCTCATCACTATTTCTATCTCTTACAATTATTATTATTATTATTATTTGCTATTTCTCTTTACTATTCACATTTACATACATCTCTACATATTCTTACATTTTTTTTTAAAAAAAAAAAAAATTACTATATTTCTTATAAAACATTACTTACAACTCTTATTTATGAGTAATACTATAGATATTTTTATACTAAAATCCTCTCTTATATAAGTTATTCTAGTTATTCTAGTTTTTTGTATTTCTTTCTTTGGCATACATTTCTGCCAGTTATACTGAGGTTACATCTCATCACACCTTTCTCCGGTAACATTCAGGTTACACAACCTTTTGGCAACACTTTCGATACAGTTTCTGGAGACAAGCTACTAGTACTATGGCAACCAACATGCACTCAGAGGTGCGTACTGGGCAAGGTGGCCCTGGTGCGTTCGAATGGCAGCAAGTAGGGAGAGGCCCTGGCCTGGGGGGCAGTAT
>RBNI01001635.1:0-21532 GCA_003990745.1 Jimgerdemannia flammicorona | reverse complement strand
ACTCATAGTCCTACAGATTTTTATTGGAAGGAAATCTAGACTATATAGGCCAAAACCCTCCCCCACCACCCATCAAACAATATCCCCCCATTAACCTAGGCTACTAAATTGTCCAGCAGTCCCACTGCTCTAGCTATACCTGTCAAATACCGGCTACATTAACCCCCATGACATAGACTAGACTTGTCTACTCACCAGGGCTGGATCATTGTTTATATGCAAGAGCACACCTATGTGTTGGATCTAACAGTGCCAGGACTGAATAAAGAATAGCCCCCCGAACCCCAAAAGAAAGCCCAAGGCAAAGAAAAAAACCCCCCAACTAGCTAATAGAGAGTAAAGTAGATTCAAAGCAGGTGAGTAAAGAACTTACATGCAGCACCTTCCTCAAAGGACTATAGGATATATCCTTTAGTAATCTTCTTATATGTACAAATTTTTTTTACTGATCTATTCAACTTTTTTCTTCTTTTTCTGAGTAGTTACTATATAGACTTCTTTTTGCTCACTATCTTTTTTTTCTATCTCAAAAAGTACTTCTTTGTTGAAATTGATTGGGATTCTTATATTTTGTCCTCAGTAGACAATCTATATCTTCTAAACATTTATATCAATTATTGTCCTGGTCTTGTAAAGCTACTGATTGTTGATAAGAATATTATAGTTAGTAATATTTATAATAATTACATCTACTAGAACTACTGTGATAAATACCAATTTTATTACTTCTTTAATTTTTCAACTCAGATTTCTTGCTAAAAAGGCATCCTTCTGCTCCTATATCAATAATAGCTTTAAAGATTCTGTCCTCAATCTGATAAGTAATATAGATAGAGGTCTTATAGTTATCTTTCTCACTTTTTTTACCAGAGTCTTCTTATGTATTGTTGGTCTCTATTATCTTTTATTCTTGATCTTTGACTATTTCTGTAAGTCTAAGTCTCATTTGTTATCTAAAGGTAGAGATTTCTGCTAACTGTTCAAAGGTTGTATTGACTTTTTGCTGACTAATATTCTTGAAGATATTATACTTAAAGGTCTTGTTTTTTGTAACTTTTTCTCCTTTTCTTCTTTACTGGCAGAAGTATTATCTCAGATAATATCTTCAACCACTTATTCAAGTTCTATATCTTAATCTATTTCTTTAGCTGTGGTTTTATTTTCTATAGCTACTTTTATCTATTTCTCTATAGACTATTATACTGAATTCTTCTTAGATCTTTCTAGTAATCTCTTATAGAGCTTCTTATAGATATCCTTCATAGTTATTAAAGTAGAATATACTTTCTATTTTTACTCTTCCTCTAAATCTTTAATTTCTTCAAAGATAATAATATTGATCTATTTATAATTCTTAATAGTATTACTTAACTAGACCTTATATTTAATTCTATCTATATGTACATTATAAGAATAGTGACTTTCTTCTTTACAAGTGTAATAGGGTTTCTTTCTTCTTATTTATAGTAGTAGTGAACTTCTGAACTAGATAATAATCTCTTTCTTTAATTTTCTTTACTATATCTTCTAAGTATACTATTATTTTGATAAATTTTTAATAAGTTTCTCTATAGAATCATTGTTCTTTTTCTACTCTATAGTTTTTAATTGAGATATATTTCAATTAACTATAATTGTGAAAATTATACTAGTCATCTTAAGTATTTCTACTCTGATTTTTTTTTTTTTTTAATTTTTTTTTTTATAGTTACTTGGACTTCTACTTTATTATCATCTATTCTATATTATACTAATATAGATATATAGATGTACTCCTCACCCAATCCTATAAAGAGCCTCTCTTACCCACTTTCTCATCTTTCTAGAAGATCACCAATCCCCCTACTACCCCAAGTCTCTCTCTACTTTACCTACAAATCTTCTCTACAAACTCTCTATAGAGCCCCCCTCTAGGTTCCCACCTATACTACTAACTATTCAAAAGGTCCACCACTAACCATTCAAAAGGTCCAGCATTAACCATTTCTATCTTACCACCTATACTCTAAGTACTAACTGCTGACTATCTTCAAATACATATAGCTAATGTCTAGTAAGCCTAACCCAAATAGCTAGAGCCCACTCCACCTCCTACCCACTATCTGTCTAGGCAGATATACCTCTAACTGACCCTTAATGGTCCTCTAAAAGTCTTCTATAATTTCATACTTTTTCAGCCAATACTCTAGAGTCTGTATCACTCTATTCTCCTGTCTAATATTAAGGCACTTCTCATACTCCAAGGCACCTCCTTCTACCAAATGCTCTGACTAATAGTTTAATATTATATTATACTATAAGTGTCTCCACTATGCTATCTAGAACTTGGAGGGAATCCATCTCACCACCTATTTGCTCTAAGACCAAATACTGTTCTAGTTCCACTATTTACTGATTCCTTTCTCTGATCACAAATCTCTCCCATACTCCCAAGATACTCCACTTCATTCTCTAAACTAAAGTCATCCATCAGTATGTCTCTTAATAGAAGACAGTCCCACCTTTATATCTGGGGTCTCCAGTCTATCTCCCTCTCATCACTCTGCTACTAAAGACTAATTTATTGAGCTCCATCAACTACTCTTTATCAGAATTCCATAAAGTACATCTTCTAGCTCTCCTTTAGTATCACCAGAGAGAGCAAATTACTAGACATACCACAGAGAGAGAACTATACCTCCCACACTCTCTGCATAAGAGATACCTACTCTTAGCCCCTCAACTTACTAGCTCACTTCAGTCACCATACTCTTAAGCAATGTAGATACTTAGTAAAGTCCACTAGATCCAACTCTCTTTAATCTACTAATAGTGACAATATCTCTCAGCCAATCTGACTCTGCTGCCCTACCTATATCTATATTTTAGCTATCTTTAACAATCTCTTGACTATCCATACTGTGAAGTTCAAGTGATATCTCAAATATCATAACTTAGATAGCTAATATACATTCAACACTATCACTCTTTTTACTAGTAAGATATATTAGTCACTCTACTCCAAAAGAGTATTTTCCCACTCAAAATTAACCTTTACTTCTACTATCTTTAAGACAACAAGTGTCTTCTACAACTATCTCTCCTCTTTTATAATATTATTTACACCTAGGGCCACCTCCTGCCCCCCAACCCTCTGATCTCTCTCAGTATTCATTCTCACTGACTTATCTCAATCCTTCTCTAGCATATCCTACAGCTCATCAGTTTCCTCTCCTCCTGTGGGCACACCATACTATACTTGGGCCTCCTCTACTATCACCTCATTCTCAGCCACTACACTCTGCCCAGAGTCTCTACTCTCTCCCAGGGTTATTGTAGGAACTACTTCCTTCTCTTCTGCCCAAGTACTAGCCCTCTATCCAACTCTTTCAGCAGTAATCTCTCTCTCTGCCCTCTCTCCTAGATTTGCCAACAAATCTTTCTGAAGCTGCCTCTCTTATACCCTCTTCCAGGCAGCCTGATCCAGTTGTACTCTCTTGTCATTCACCATCTCTACCACTGTCTTAGCCTCAAACTTCTTTCAGATCAATCATCTATTCTCTACTGCTCCAGTCAGGTCTTCTAATGCCTCTAGCAAGTTCTTCTCCTCCTCTGACATCTCCTTTACTCTTAAGATCTTATACTTTACTAGTCTCCATTTAAGCACCACCAGCCAATCTCTTTCTTTTCCAGTATTCTCCTTATCTACCAATCTTACCCTTATATCTACATCTCTAGTTCTGAACTCTATACTTTCTTAGATCTGAAATTCAACATCTGCTACATCTCCATACTTCTTGATAATATCAATAATCAGTCTCCTGGCCTTCTCCTTCTTCACCATAAATATATCTGCTACTACTAGCTATACTATCTAAGGGTTCTAGTATAAATATCAAGCTATAGAGATTACTATTCCTTTTACTATTACTCCTTTCTCCAATACTCTCAATATCAAATCCTCTTTCTCAAGGCCTACCTCTACTTCTTTTAGTCTCTTTAAGAACTTCACCAAGGTCACTTCTTTCACCTCCTAGACCAGGAGCCCCAGAACTATTTTTGCTATAACTACTAAGCCCTGGAAGCACAATATGATGGCAAATTCAGACACTGATTTTTTGAGTAATGGTATCACCTCCAGATCCATTATATCATCAGCCAGATCTTCAGACCTCATGCTCTCTCTCTACTCAGTCATACCATCAGCTATCATATCTGGATTTTTTTTTCCAGATTAATAGTTTCTCCTCTATCAGTAGTCCTCCTCTCTCCCCCAGCTACTACTCTCCCAGTTCCACCACTACCACTACCTAGAGCCATCCTCCTAGACTCAGCTACTCTCTCTTTCTCCTTATCTCTCTGTAGCTAACTCTTCAGACTTATTAATGGATATTCAGCCTTAATATTGTTAGCAAAGCTCACCTTCCTCATCTCTCATCTACTGGTACTGCTGTTTTTCTCTTAACATTCACCTGAAAGAGAGTCCAACAGACTCTCTCCCAAGCTATGACTCAACCCAACATACTACTAGTCAAAAGTACTAGGGCTACCCTGCCTAGTACATATCTCAGAATTATCATTGATTTCTATGTTACTATTACTTTTTCTCTAAAAGTTATACTAAAAGTATTATTAGAAGTTTGTATCACCTGAGTAGTATTGGAAAGAGTCATGTCTATTTTAACTTTAACTTTAGTAACTCTCTCTATTATATAGTCTTGAGAATATCTAGTTATCTAATATCACTAAGCATAAGTTATCTTCTGTAATAAGTCTAGAACTATTGATAATAATTGAAATATTATAGCTATCTCTGAGTAAATTCTTTTTATGAAAGTTACTTCAGCTACTTAATCTCTAATAGTATTAGTATAATCAGTCAAGATTATATAGTAGTAGATTTAGATATAAAAGATATTTATTTATTTATTTATTTCTTAGTAGATTGTATTAAGTTAGTCTTTTAAAGTCTATTTGATTTTATCTATATAGTAAGTAGTTCATAACCAGATCTTCTATATTATCAATATTGTAGTATCATTATTTTTGATATAATTTATAGCTATAAATATAGCTCTTACAAGTTCTCAGAGACTAAATGATATAAGAGTTACTTATTGCATTAGTGTTAGAGTTCTTACAGTAGTATATTACTCAAAATTATCAAAAAAGGTAATAATTAACTCATCAGAAGTATATCTGTAGAATACTGATAATTTTATATCCATCTTACCTAGATATCTTAGTTTGGTTTGAATATGTATTTAAGTGGTAGCAGTTATTTATTATTTAACTTGAAAGTGAGAAATTCATTCTAAATTATTAGCCAATAAGCACTAAGTTGTAATATATATAGCAGATATATAATAATAGAAGTATAGCAGATTTCTTTATCTTAAATACTTAATCTTCTTTAACTCCTCAGAGTCTTCAGATATAGAGATGAGTGAGTTTGAAATATATCTATCTATAGACTTACTAGTTCTCTTTATTTCTTTACTTTTAAACTATTTCAATCTAAGATTTATTTACTTTAAATATTAGAGATATTTATATAAGTTTGCTAGCTATATAATAGCTAAGTTAGAACTTCTTTTCTTATAAGTTATTTTATATAGTTATACTTTTTATATAATTATACAAATTGTACAATTATAAGATCAAGTAACTACTAACTATAATACTATATAATATCAGAAATTAGATTTAGATATTATAATCAAATATCTATTCTCTAATTATACTTCTTAATTTAGATCAATTATTACAATAGATTATAATTATAAAATATATTTATAAGTTATTTATATATAGTAAATCAACTTTACTATATCTTAGAGATATAACTCTATTAGACTTTAACTATATAAAGAAATAGTATTGAGAAAAGTATAATAAGTTAAATTGAGTAATATAAATTATTTAAAATATAGAAGTCTGAGAGTTTAAATAGATACTTTGAAGATAAAACTAATCTATTTAGAAAAAGTTATAATATATAATTTAAATTAAATATAAATTATATAGTTAATAGTTATTTATAGTCAATATTCTAAATAATATTCTAGCTAATATTTTAGATAATATTCTTACTTATAAAATAACTCATTATTTAGCTACTATATATATAGCTAATAAACTTATATAAATAACTTCAGAATTATAAATAAATAAATCTTAGATTAAAATTATTCAAAAGAAGAAGTAGTCTAATAAAGAGACTTTTAGATATACTTTAAGCTCACTCTATGACTAACTCTAAAAGTTAAAATTAAGATAAAGAAATCTAATATACTTTTTATATTAAGTTCTATTATATTATAATATATATAATAAATTATAAATTTTAGAAAATTAAAATAACTAAAAATTTACTTAGCTATATCTATTACTATTTTAGAAAGCAAAAATAGAGAGACTAAATATATATTATTATTCGGAATAAAGTCTATATTTAAAATGTACAGTTAATATAAAAATATACAGACAATTTAAAAGAAATAAGATATATATATAGCTATTATAGTTATAAGATCAGAATAGATAGAGATAAAAATAAAGTAAAGATATTCTTCTATATTACTTGATGAAGCCTTATATATGTAACAATAATAATATCTAGTAATGCCTACTCTCAATGTATGTACTACAATCTATCTATAGGAACTACTAAAACTGGTAGAGGGAACCTCACAACAACCACAAGGCTTGGCTCTGCTTTAGTGATCTAAATATGTTTTCCCAAAAAAAAAAAAAAGAAGCGCAACGATGCGTACCAATCACATCTTCAGGCTTATTCTTTGCGTAGCAATTCACGACAATGTATAACAGAACGATTTTATTTACTCTCCCCTCCCCCCCCCTCCCTTCCCCCGATATCTTATGTTTATACTTGCACTCTCTGTTCACCCAGCTCGCTCGCAACATATCACATTCTCAATCAACAACCAAAACCGACATCTTAAGGGCGTTGAATACGGTATCTAGTCGTCGCCAAAGATAAACACCTGGGGCTCCATATCTGCGCGGATGTAGCCTCGGTACATGCCGGGCGAGTTAAATGGCATAGCGACTGTAAGCGTGTGAAATTGCAATGTGGTAATAAATTTTATTAGAAAAGTGGTTAAAAGATGTCGAGGTCAATGTTGGTCTCCATCCATCCCAAAAGACCGATAAACGCCTGGAAAAAACGTTCCCCTCCAACCCAAATGATCCAAATATGAAAATTGTGCCCACCTTCGCCATAGCGATCCACCGCCACGACACCGCCTTCTCCCTCGACCTTCCTTAAGCCTTCGACCACGGTGGCAGCGGCTTCCTGAACCGACTCGCCCAGGTACCGCATACGCGACGCGACGTCGTGACACACCGCGTATCGGATGAAGAACTAGCCACAATAGTTACAATGAGAAAGGATAGTATAAAAACACAAGATTCCATGCAGCTAACAACGTTCCCCCAACCCCAAAACTTCACTCACCTCCCCGTTCCCCGTTCCGCTCACCCCGCACGTCGCATTCTCCGCCCACGTTCCCGACCCAATTAAGGGCGTATCTCCGATTCTCCCATCCCACTTATTATTCCTTCCTCCCGTCGACGTGGCCGTCGCAATATTTCCCTCGCGATCGACCGCCACGGCACCCACGGTTCCCATGGGATTCGGATCATGATCGCGTGGCACGGACTTGCCGTACACAGTGCCCTTGGACTCGGAGTTAGATGGAGGATACTCCAGCCCTTCTATGTGCTGCTTCCAGCGTTTTTCCGTGTAGAAGTACCCTTGCTCCACGAACTCCAGCTCCTTGTCGCGGGCGAAAGCCTCCGCTTGCGCCCCGCCGAGGAACACGTGCGGAACTGGAGGTTTCGTTGTGAGCATCGTACGTGCAAGCGTGATCGGGTTGCGGATATGGTGGAGGAGCGTGCAGGCTGAGGCTCGGTGGTTGGAGCCGTCCATTATGGAGGCTTCGAGCTCGATCTGGAATGGTGAAGATGTGGTTGAGGTTTAAATGGGGAAATCGAGGGTGATGGAGTACGATTGAGAATACTCACGTTGCCACCGATGGTGTATACAGCGCCTTTGCCGGCGTTGAAGAAGGGCGAGTCTAGAGACGATCGTGAGGTCGGAATGAGCCAAGAGAATAGTACGCAGCACAAAAGCGTAAGAATATTCAACCGCATTATAACCCATAATCCCGAGGAATGCATGCACATCATCAATCCCAAGAGTTAGGTCACAAGATCCGGTCATTACATAGCAAAAAAAAAAAAAAACCACACCGCTAATCTTCTATATACCTTCCATGTACCGTACAGCGGCCTCAACGGCATCGATGGCTGTCCCACCGGACTCGAGGATCCTGAACCCATCCCTAAGCGAAGTCCTCAGCGCCTCGAGGTACTGTTCCTGCTCCTCGCGCGGGAAGCTGGTGCGTAGGATGGTTCCAACGCCACCGTGGATGACGCTGTAGAAGCGCGCTATGTTAGACACACGTGGGTGGAATACATTTATTGAAATACGTAGAAGCGGGGCGGGTGTATATACTCACAGGGTCGGGCCATGGTTGACCCGTCCGTGGGCGGTCGTGGGTAGGTTCTACGAGTTTTGCATGAGATGTGCTTAGTGTATGTGCCCTTTCAACGGAGCTCCTTCAAAGGGCGTCAAAACGAAGAGGTACCAATTCGTTGAGGTGCATTCTACAAAGTCAAGCTACGCAACAACGCAAAATCGCGTCTGTGGATTTTGTGACTGTCCGATCATTTATTTGTGTGGATAATGAAAAACAGCGGTGAAATGGATCTCATACCCGATCCCGCTTCACACTTCAAGTTGTGTATTCTCACCACAACCACCACCAACCCACCTCCCCGCCACTTCAATCACCATCCCTCCTCACTGGTACTGATCGCAGATCTCCCTAAGAGCGTTAACACTCTTCTGCAGCTTCGCCTCCTCCTCCTCATTAAGAGGGACCTCGAAGATCTCCTCGATGCCCTTGGACCCGAGTACGGCGGGCATAGAGAGTGTGACGCCAAGGCGCTCGACCCAGACGGAAAGCGGACGGACGTGGCGCTGGTTGAGCAAGATGCACTCGCAAAGCGAGGCCACGCAGGCCCCGATCCCAAAGTACGTCGCTCCTTTCAGCTTGATGATCTCGTACGCCTTGCCCGCGATCTGCTTCGCGATCTCATCTCGGTTCAGCGATTGGATGTGCGGGATGTCCAGCAGTGGCTTGCCGGCTACGCGCGCTGAGGACCAGGCGATGAATTGGGAGTCGCCGTGCTCGCCCAGGACGTAGCTATGAACGGCGGTTTCGGAGACCTGGAGGAGGAATTGGAGGGAGGAAGGAGAGGAAGTTAGATAATATAGCGAGACCCGCTGCATTTGCCCAAAACAACTGCCTCGCTCCGCTGAGAACAAGACAAAACAAAACACATACCTTGAGCTCCTTGCTTAAGTGCAGCCTCAACCTGCTGGAGTCAAGGAAAGTGCCGGAACCAAAGACCTGCTTGCGCGGCAAGCCGGAAAGCTTCTGGGCAATGTGAGTAAGAATGTCAACGGGGTTGGCGACGAGGAGGAGGATGACGTTCGGGTTGATGTCGCCGAGGGACTTGATCACGCTGCTGAGGATCTTGTGGTTGCGGGAGATGAGCTGTGGAAGGCGTGGAGCATGAGTTAGGGCAACCTCCCCCTTTTTTTCTTTTCCATTCGGACGCGTTTCTCGCGACACTGTATGATTCATTTCCATTATCCTCACCTTCACCCACCCAACAAACTCACCTCAGGCCTCGACTCCCCGGGGTTCTGCTTCGCACCAGCAGTGATGACAATGATATCGCACTGACTGGCCTCAATGAAGGTGCCTGCGCGCACCTGGGTCGAGCTCAGGAACGCTGCGTCTGACAGATCAAGCACCTGCCCGTGTACGATCTCGGGCGCAATATCGACCAGCAGGATCTCGGAACACACGCGTCGCAGGAGCATCGCGTACGCGATCGTCGCGCCCACGGAACCGGCGCCGATGATGGCTACTCGAGATTCGTTGACCATTTTCTGAGTGGAATGAGGTTTCGAGTGTAAGGGGACTGGTATGTGTAGCTTTTTTTGAATGGGTGGCTATATATATATAAGTCACTCTGTGGCTTTTCGGGAGGGAATGTGGCGTGATCCGCCCATGCTGTGACTGCCAATGGTCCAATCGCAGGGTTTGTGAGTGGCATGTTTCAAAAGGTTCGTGCGAATGATCGAACTACATTCGCCGTACCGTGCGTCATCCTCGCGACTGATGCCTGGATTGCGCGTCATACGCTATAGCCGGTGGTTGCTTGTGGCGTATCCGAACAAATTCAGCGAACTGCATTCCAGCCGTCATCGCACACGAGGCCGCGCAATCCGTATACAACTGCTCTCCGATATCCCCAATTGAACATTCGACACAGCGCGCAATCCACGCAAAATTATTATTCATTAATTTTTACCCTTTCTTCCAATGATAATTGAAAGCAATGTCTATTAGAACCCTCTTTTTTTTTACGTTGGGAGGGGATAAGTACGTAATCTCCGTCCTGCAACCGAAAACGTATTAGTCGCCATCCCTCCCATAGGCCATCCCATTCATTTCTCTTTCGACAAGGACGAGAGGCCAAGTGCGTCATTACGCCAAAGTGTGTTCATTAAGCGAAGAATCAGATATACAATTTTCGCAAGAGAACAAAAACGTCATCTAGGGCCAATAGAACAGAAGCAAAAACAGAAAAAAATATATAGATAAAAGCAAAAAGCACAATGGGGATGGATGTAGGGATGATGTGAGCAAAAAGGATGCGAATATGCGAAAGAAAAAGAAAACAAAGGATGCGCAACGATATATATCTAGAATGTCCCGCTGCTCAATGGTGAAGCGTGAAGGCAAACCCGCGGCGAGGACGGGAACCGCCATACATACAACATCCTCCTTCTTCCTGCCCTGTACATGCCCTGCACACAGCCTTCCACATCCTCCTTCACGCCTCGCCCTCCCCCCCTTCCCTCCCCTCCCATTCGCCCTGCTGCGCAACCTGCGTCTGCCATTGCGCCTGCGCCTGCCACTGTGCCTGCGCCTGCGCCTGCCATTGCGCCTGGGCCCTAGCCATCTCTTGCCCCTGTCCCATGACCTCCTTCACGACACCATACAACCCGACGAGCATTCCAATCTTTTTTCTCAGCAGCTCCTCAAGTTCGGTGGCGTACTCGAGTATGACGTCCCCCCCACCCTCGCCCAGGCCCATCCCATGCCGCTCGGCAGCCTGGAACCTGCGCACAAGCTCCTGCTCCTTCTTGCTGATCCCATTCGTCTGCGAAAAGATGAAGCGATGGTACGTCGGTAGCGTCGGCGTCAGGAAATGCGATAGCGGCAAGGCACCACCCGCCGTAGCCATAGCCGGCGAGGAGCCCAGCATCTCGAACGACCCAGGGGTCGGGGTGTGGCGCGAAGACGGACGCGGAGGGGGGGTTGGTGTCTGCTGCGCGTTCGGCCTCCCCTGCTGCCAGCCTTGGCCGGACTCTGGCCTACGCTGCGGGGTTGCGTATTGCTGCCCCGAGACCGCATCAGCCCAGTCGTGTGGTGGGGACAACGAGAGCGGTGGGGGTCGGTATTCCTCCTGGATGATTCCCAGCTGCTCGCCGCTCGAAAGGGCGGCGCGGACGACGGGGAAACTGTTAGCCCTTCTTGGAGGACCCGCGCGACGCTCGGAGGAGGTGGAGGGATCGTCCGGTTTGGGACGATGGTCTACGTCTCGGTCGTCCTCCATGTCACGGCGAAGGGTGATGTACTGGTCGATCATGTCGAGGTCGCGGTCTAGCTCCTGGTTTCCCTTCATCAGAGACGAGACCATTGCCGAGGCCTCGTCGCCCTCGGAGTCGCGGCGCGCGAACCCGTGCGCCTGAGGCGTGGCAGGCGACGACGACTGCGTGGACGAGGGCGAACTGTTGGAGCCGGCACCCCCCGTTCCCGACGGGCGCGTGGCGTTCTGCTCGGCGATCATGGTCAACTGCTGCATCAAAGGTGGGGAGCTCGGGCGGTTCTGTTGGGCCGAGGCAAGCTTCTTGCGCTCGGAAGCGGGGCTGGAGATACGGCGGGAGGAGTGCGTGCCCGACGCCGAGGGCGTAGGGCCCGTTCGAAAGGATACGTGGCGGATCGCGGCGGCCTCCCTGTCGGTGAGCGAGGTGGAGCGGTTGCGCCGCGGAGGGGCTTTGGTGCGTGAAGAGCTCGTAACGGGAGTCGTGCTTGCACGGGAGATTGGGGTCGCTGGGCTGCTACGAGTCGGGCTGCTACGAGTTGGAGTTGGGGGGAGAGAGGAGGTAGAAAGCGAAGGGACGAGCTTAAGGCGCAGCTGAGGCATCGGAACCGGGCGCCGCTCAGGAGACTTGCGGCGCGAAGCTGCAGAGAGCGAGCTGAAGGATTTAGGTGAGGAGGCCGCGGCCGCGGCGGAAATCGTCTTGCCGATGGGCGTCCTAGAAGGGCGTTTGGGCGGCGAGGCGGTGCCCGCAGCGCGAGCTTGCCCAGGCGAAACCTTGAGCGTGGAGACGGCCTTGGGGGCGGGTGCGGTGCCGCGAGTTGTGGTAGGCTTCGACGGCTTGGGGTTTGGGGGTGGTCTGGCAGCAGCAGGAGGGGGGGCGGGTGCAAGCAGCTCGTGCTGCTCCTGCTGTTCATGTTGTTCCAGCTGCTCCTGCTCGTGCTTCAGGCGACGCTCTTCAGCTTGCTGCTTCAGCTTCGCCTGGCGAGCCATGGATCTCTGTTCCGGTTCAAGGATAAGGCGTGAGGAGAGCAACATGAGGAGGAGAACAAAGAGTGATGTAGGTAGGGGTATTCAAAGAGTGCCTTGGGAGTCAAACGGGGGAGTCGAGGGTGGGGCTTTCAATTGTTACGCACCTCGAGGAATTTTGCGGGCAGTGCAAAAGTTTTTCCAGCGTCCTCGAGGTCGCTATCCAGCAAGACATTGTTCATTTCTTTTGGACTGGGAGGGAAGGTAGGTATGATATGATGATGTGCTATTTTTGCGGTTGTTTATATTAATGTTATTGTTTACGCCCCTGAGAACGGTTCCAGCAAAAAGCGACGATTCTCTGAGTGTTATGGCTCTTGTGCTTCCACGTGAGACCAGCATGCGGTCCTGTCCACATCCGATCGAATCACCGTCGCACAGCCCTCTTGCAGCTTGACAACCCTCCAAGGACTGTGCGCCCCACCCCCGCCCATCCCGCCCAGGCAATACCCATTCACCCATTGTTCCTACTGTTGACACCCAGCATTGATTGCTGCCTGCCCAATAAGTCGGTACACCAAATTACGCCGAAACCTGCACCCCACCCACTCGAAACGTCCTTTGCGCGGGGGTTCCGCACGTGAGCCCGGCCCATCGGGCTTGGGCTCGTCGGGCCTGGAATCAGCGTCAAGCCACCGGCCCGCACCTTAGTTTTGTGCTCACCGTAATTGTTCTCTTGCTAGTATTTCCAAATGTTCATAGCTTTTTCTTTTCATCCATAACTCCTGTTAGCCTGTAGTTTTCATCCATATGTTATTACTTTTCAAGAAGGTTTCAATGATCTGGCAATACTTTACTCAAACCTCTGATAAAATTTGCAAATACAGCTACTATGATAAGATTTTCTCTTCAAAGAGTATACTACTGATATTTCAAGTAATATATTGCTCTAATATGCTAACAGTTTCTGCCATCAATGCTTCTCTTACAGTGGTTCTTTTTAGTTATTAAATTTTTTATAAAATAGATCTTTTATTATTATTAAAAGTTAAAAGTTTTGAGAATCTTTTTAAATATCTTAACTCTTAATAATATATATTTTATTGACTAATTAAATAAAGAATTTTATTATAGGAAATACATTAAAGTCTATTATCTTTATAATAAATATAGATATTATATATAATTAAAATAACTATCTTAGTATAATAATATATCTTATTAATACTAAATAGAACTATAATACTTTATAATACTAAATTATTAGAAAGATATTTCTAAGGATTTTAAATAACTTTTATATTATAACAAAATTTATACTTTAATTATAAATAATATCTTTAATATATATAATAATGTATTTTAGTTTTTTTAAAGATAATATACTATTATATAATATTTAACTTATATATCTTTTTAATAATCTCAATATTAAAACTTTATTTTTAATATAAGAGAATCTATTTTTAGTTAATATTATATTCTAAATATATTAAAATTAAAATATTATTTTTTTTTTAAAAAAAAAAAAAAAACTATAATTAGTTAAATTTTTTAATATTATTAGTAAAGTTCTTATTATATATCTAATTTATTTAGTAATTTATAGATAGTCTAAAGTTTAATATATTACTTAATTTATCCTTATATATAGTTAAAAATTATCTAACTTTTTATTATATTTATAAAATTATAAAATTTATTATTTTATTTAAATTTAAGCTTTATAACTATTAAAAAAAAAAAAAAAAATCTAAGAAAGTTATATTGATTACTATTTAATTTATATTGAAAAGTCAATCTGTTCTTTCATTAAGCTTTATATAAATTATATTATAAATATTGAACCAAGCTCTAAGTTTACTAAAGTATTATATTATTTATAATATTAAAGAAGTTTAAGAATATTTAAAATAAATATATAAAAATAAAATACAAACTCTTGTTTTAAATTATATTAGAGGTATTTAAATGGAAAAATGATGGTATTGAACTAATAGATATCTCACTAGGAGAAATATCCAATTCTTGTAGTTCTGACTGACTGTTATAACTTTAAGTATATTCTGTAAGTTACTTTTTCAATAGTAGAAAATACAATTATATAATTAAAATCAACTAAATCTAGACAAAATCCAGGTACTCCTTTACTTGAAGTCATGGTGGCAGTTTCATAAGAACTTGGATTTCTGATAAATAGGTTTATTGTTGTACATCAAGTATAATAAAATAGGGAAACCAGTGACATGAGATCAGCCCGCGGACTCGGGACTGCTCAGGCTGATCCCGGCCTAGCCCTAGCAGCGAGGAAGATCCGGAAATCTTAACGCTCAATGGCTAAAGGGGAAGTCGTCCTGTCCAGAGAATAAGGGACGTTTCAAGTAGGTATGACAACGGGCGTCATCGTCGCTACAACGACTTTGCAAGACAACTACCCCCTAGTCATCGGCATTCAAACACAGACTATCGGATTGTAACCACCAAGCTCTCTTGACACTTTCCATGTCAAACCATCAAAAATCTGGTCGCACAGACCAACGCATGGCCGCACTGCACCGCCGCTCTATTGTTACCCATCCAATTCACTTCGCCCTAAGTTCCTTACTGCTTTCCTGCCATCCGCTCATACTTATCCATTTCGAGTCGCATGTCAGTCATCGAGTCACCTGTTGGGCCCGAGACCTTGGTCTGTGGAGCGATTCTTTTTCCTTTCCTTTGGTCAATGACCGATCTCTTCGAACGAATAATGCAAAATATTTCGGCTACGAGACCAATGAGATCGGGCAACTTTGCCTTGACGCCCGCAATTAGCATTTTTCAATAATGTTATTTCATTTCCACAGTTGTCATGCTTCCCTTGGTACAGTAATCATGGTTCTTTTGGACTTAGGACCAAAACATTTACCTCGGCATAAAAGCTCGATCGAAAAAACAAAAATAGCGCCTGTTAGGAAAACGAAGAATCGACTTCTGCAAATTTTTCAGTGAAAATACGTTTCTCCGACCACCATAACAGTCTTCATAAGGAAAGGAAAGTGGTCATAGCAAGCTCGATACACTTGCTGCGGTTCGAGATGGGTGGTCATCCCCCCCCCCCAAACAGATTGGCGGCCATACGCAAATGATGCGCATCCACCTCCGTTGGCCATATTACCATCTCAGATATTGAGGCTGTGGCTCGTTGCTACGCTGATGCTATTAAACGCGATGAAGATGGGTGTCGGGGAAGATGATGGGCGGGATGACTAACCAGCCTCACCTTCCCCTTCTTGGAGAGGGTTCGCCGAGGTCCGTGGAGTTACCCATTTGGGTTAAAGATATTGTTGGTGAGCTGCCACTTATGTTTTCATGTTATCAATGTCGATGAGGGCGAATTGAACTATTTTTACAAGCAGGAGGCGGAAGTGCTTGAACTGCGGCATCGTAAAAGGGTACCGCACTTGGTGCGCGCGGGGAACAGAAGTGTGATGCGTGACTAAAAAAAAAAATTGACTCCACGTAATTTCCTTCTTGTAACTCGAATTATGGCCCAACAGCGTTTTTTGCTTACAAACGAATTGACCTCCCACAACGTCGCATTAGGATTAAGCATGTTCCGCATACGTCGGTTCCCCTGTTCTGGGCCGATTCGGTGTGTCAGGTCTGTTATTGCGGGATATCCGTTTATGAGCAAGTGCTATGGCGTCATCGACTGGGAGGCGCATTCTTATTATATACGAGTCTTGTTTTTAGTAATTTACAATACCAATTGCGCCTTGGAGCCTTGAGATATCGCGTTAAATACTTCGCCCAAGAGTCCGGTAGGCCGAAATGATGAGGTTCGGAGCAACCAACCGGCGGCGCATGTCTCCTATATTTTATGAAAGTAAACGGAAGATGGAAATACAGAAAAGAAAAGATCAAACTTTTGATCCTTCAAGTGATCCAAACATCGTTTTGAGTCCCAAACCGACGCGTATGACGTTAAACGCTTTGTTCAAGCAAATGGAGCGGAAATAACGGAAATGAAAAAATGCCCAATGAAACAAAAGAGAGAAGGAATCAGAAAGTGGGTAATCCCTACAGCTTCCTACGCCACAATCATGCGTCTTTAAAGATAAACAAAAGATATGAAACCTCCTTCCCGCAATGCAATGCAGCGTTGCCAATGAACAAACAAATTTATATCATTATGCATAGAACTCAACCGCGGGCAAGGGTACCCCATCACCAAGCCTCTTGCGCTGTTCCAGGGGGGCGGAAATGAAACCCGGAAGCTTGGGCCAAACGAACAAAACATAAAACTCAAGACGAGCTTTTCCGAGACTTCAATGTTGCCATTTACGTGAGCACGGGGCGCCAAATCGGGCATCATATCAGAAGGGCCTCGACAGCAAAAGCAGACTTGGAATGGTCAATGATTTGCTGGGCGTAGCCTTGCGCGCGCGACCTTACTGGATCGTTTGCCTTGGTATGTTGTGTTTTCTGTGCAAAGATGTTGAGGTTGTCGGCTTTGTTTGAAAATAATTGCTCAAATGGGTGGCTAAAGGACTGGTACTAAAACAAATGACCGTACCTTGCTTCCGTTCTACGCCGCCTGCTTCTCGTTCTAAATCCTCTTTAATGGTAAAATACTTTTGGTCTTTACGTAATATCCCGAAATACGGTATAGAAAACCCCTTTTTGTTTATTTATTTCCAGTTCTAGCAATGTATGATTCCTGTATGATATTTGAACTAGTAATCTAATATCTCGCCCCCTTCCTTCGGGTATAGTGCTTGTGTTGGAAGGTATGATCTACATGACGAAAACCCTTATCTTAATAATAACAATAATTACACGCATCTGTGAATGCCTTCATATCGGTATTTGGACCCTAAAATGTACGGCAAACGTCATCAACACAGACTTGGAACTGCCTAATTGTAGTATCTTAACAGAATATGTACTTGGGTTACTGAACTATCTTGTTTGATGGTCAACGTTTGCTTTGATGTGTTGTTGTCGCGAGCCTTTCATTGACTATATTTCTCTCATTGGCAGCAGTGGGCCAATTGCAGCACTTGCCTCTTCGGCTCTTTGCCATTGTCAAATTCGGAAAAGAATTCTTCTTTTATACGTCCGTCTTTTATTTAGTTTTCGCCATCGCCCAATCGCAATTTGTACATGTTTGTTATACGCAGTATCATGTACGTCCTGACATAAATGTCTTTTCTGAACACAAATAGGCTTCCGACCTGAACTGATTTCGTTGCATGACTTGAAGCAGCGTCTCGATCGTCCAGTCATCAACCAATGTTCCATGAATGATCCGGGGCTAGAGAGTTCAAAGAGGAGAGCACCCCAGACAACCATTTCGAGAACCAATGTTTCATGAAGTTTACATACACATGCATATGTCAGTTAGGTGAACCAGGTGAACGAAGCAAAGTCTCACCTACTGTAATAACACATATTTCTACCCCTCTCTTATCCTTGGATAATTCAGAAAATAAGTTATACATTAGGGACTTGACACACATATGTATCAAGAAGCCTTTCAATTGCTCTTTTACTTAGTTGTGTTTACTAAGATTGAGGAAGTGCAGTTTCTTTGTAGTGGAAATAACAGTGTTGCCCTTCTTCAGTAACCACAGTTACAAGGAACTTATTCTTACTACTTGGCTTATCATCTGGACTTCCTGGCCTGGGTGGTGAAGAGATTGTTGAAATTGACCAAGGAGTGGATCTGGGCTGAGAGGAGGAGTTAGATTAGCTGGAAAATTTTGTCTTTGCCAGTGGCTAGAGAGGGACTTGGGCTGGTTGACTTTCCAAAGAGGTTGTACTGTCTGAGAGCATAGTGGTTAAAGAGAGCTGTAGAGCTGAGAGGCAGAAGCTGGGTTCTCCTGATGAAGAAGGTCTGAGAGATGAGGTTCTCACTAAGAGACTCTATAGAAGATCTACTATCCTTGGTTGGGCTTCAGAATAATAGACACATATAGTTTAAGGGCTTCTGGTAGAGAGTAGTAGATAGGGTATACTATATTGGGATTTGTTGGCAGAGAGATGAAGGAGAGATGCCTTGGGGCTCAGTAATGTAGAGATGGGACTGAGTATTACTGGAGAGTATCCCCCTAGATAACTTCAATATTAATGATGGGGTTGAGTGCCAGAGGGGGTTCAGGCAGGACCTGTGGCCCAGCAGATGACAGTTGGCAGATATTGGAGAAGAGTGGGACTAGAATGGGGTCTGGGCCTAGAGTGCTGAGATTAGGTAGTGGCTGCCATCAAAGTATTGAGTAGTCTGGTAGTGTATGTTGAGGAGGAATGTTATACTTAACTTTTACTCAGACCACCTTATTGAGGGAGAAAACTTTGACTATAAGAAGTATTATAATATTAGTCAGGAAGAAGGTTTCATACAGATACTAGAACATTAGCTAGGAGAGTATAAGGTGCTTGGCAACTTCTAAATAGCAGTTGGGAAATATTTGAGAGTCATATATAGAGGGGATGGTGTGAGGGATTAGTGGGAGGATTTGCAGGATAGATTTATAGGGGGGGTTGAGAAGAAATGACTTACTTTAGATTGGATACTGGCTATGTAAGTGGGGTTGACAGATTATTGGTTGTTTGTTTTTGAGGAAAGAAGGCATCTGGGCTTGAGGGTATAGCTGCTGAGATAAAAAGGGTTGATGGAAGATACTCTGATGAACTGGTGGCTTAGTTGGAGTCTACAGAGTAGTCAGTAGTTTGTTTGATAGAGAAAATCTGTGGGTAGAGTGGGGAGAGAGTGAAGGTGGTGGGTGATAGGGTGATTTTCAAGCATGAAAGAGTAGGGGAGAGTTCCTCTATAGAGATTGAGTAGTGAGTGGAGATGATGTAATTATTTCTATAGACTGGTAATAAATAGCAGAGTCTACATAACTATATAAAAATAAAAAAAAGAGACTTATTCTTACTATATATAACTAAATCTCTTATAATTTAGGTTCAAAGAGAAGTTAGCTAGACTTCTAGAGTTTAGTTAGAAATACTAGAGTAACCTAGTTATTATTACTAAGAAACTCAGAAAAGTATATATAGAGGGGGATTTATATTTAACTAAGAGCTGGTTTATTTTGAATATAATTTCTAAAGTATTTATATATATTGGCTAAGTAATAGTTCATTGATTTCTGACTAAGTATATATATATATATGACTAATTTAGTATATATATAACTACTTTAGTTGTTTATTTATAAAATAAATAACCTTTATACTTAGAATAATTGCTTTGAGTTTATGATCAGGATAAATACTTTAGATAATATATTAGTTAAGTAATATAGTTACTATAGCTCTAGCTATAGCTCCAATGTTTAGGGGTTTTAGTATGTTATTTTCTATACTTTATTCATCTTATTTATATATTATTCATTTATAACATTATTGCTAAGTCATATGAATACTATTTATAGTATATTGTCAAAGATTATTTATAATATTATATTTCTCTCTCCTTAGAAATCAATATCTTTATTGATTTTTATTTTATCTATCTTAAAGTTGAGAACTAGAGAAATAATATTATCCTTATTCTCATTATTAGTATCTCTCTAGCTGATATATAGATTGTACAGGCTCTTTTCTCCACTATCTTACTGGTCACAAGGTTTGGTAGGCAACCTTCTGAGTCCCCTTTCCCCTATTATTACTCCCTCTACCTCAGGTTGATTTACTGTACCTGCATGAGCATAGTGGGAGAAGGGCAATAGTGATGAGTTGCCTCTTTATTGATATTGGATCAGTGTCTTCTCCACTTTTTCATGGTTTCTGATACCTTCAGCTGCATCTGGAGTGCATTTGTTTTGATGTGGTGCCTTCTTCCTTTTATTGTTACCAACATGGTACTGTCTCAGTGTGTCACAGATTATATAGAGAGTTGGCCAACCTTGGGTGTCAAGTGCTCAGTATAGATTATCTGTAGGTCCTTAGTACCTGTGGTGGGGCCCTCTGGCTTTGGCGAGCTTCCTGGCGAGTATGGTTCTGGCATAGGTAACTGTTTTTTGGGTGTTGTCAGAATGGGAGGGGAGATGGCCATCACAGATAGGAGGATGGGTAATTATGGTGAACCAGTAGAGTACTAGGCTGGAGGTGGTCATCAGGGCTAGGGTGGATAATATTTCAGTGGGGCCTTTCAATTGGCTGGTGAGGGGTGGGGTGGTGCAGGGGCCAGCATCCTGACTATACCCAACTGAAACTGGGAGCTAATAGCATCCTGGCTGTACCCAACTGGAACCAGGAGCTAATGCGATAATACAATCAAGGCCTGCAGGCTTGGGGAGCAGAGCCTTCCTCATTTGGTAGTACCTGACTGGAACTGGGAGCTGATACGGCAACATGATCAAGGCCCACAGGCTTGGAGAGTGGGAGTGAGGTCTTTTCAGACTCTAGCCCATGTATAAGTCCTTTGAGGAAGGTGCTGCATATAAGTCCTTTACTCACTTACTTTGAATCTACTTTGCTCTCTATTGGTTGGTTGGGGGTTTTTTCTTTACCTTGAACTTTCTTTTGGAGTTCGGGGGGCTATTCTTTATTCAGTCCTGATGTTGCTAGATCTGACGCATAGGTGTGCTCTCATGTATAAATGATAATCTAGCCCTGGTGAGCAGATAAGTCTAGTTTATATTGTGGGGATTGATATAGCTAGTGTTCGACAGGCATAGCTGGAGTGGTGGGACTGCTGGACAATTTAGTAGCCTAAGTTAATGGGGGGATATTGTTCGGTGGGTGGTGGGGGAGGGTTTTGGCCTATATAGTCTAGGTTCTCTTCCAATAAAATTCTGCAGAACTATAAGTCCATTAAAAA
>RBNI01001634.1:0-21532 GCA_003990745.1 Jimgerdemannia flammicorona | reverse complement strand
TTTTTTTTGTGCTGCTATTCCTAGGACCTAGACCCCTCCAGCACAACATTCACGTCTCTCACGCTAAACCGGGCCAGCTAGATTATTTCGTTGCTATCCCGCGACTACACGCCCAATTCCAATGCGCGGTCTTCGGTCCCTGCTTCCAGTTTTTTGTTTGAGCTTCTTGAGCTAGTAATGTTAGCGGCAGGGTGGATTTTGTCAGTACCCATTCCTCTTAATTGTTATGTCATGATAATGGTATATCGCAGGATTCGGAACAGAAGGAGCGCTTTATTGATAAAGCCAGTAACGTGTTTTCACGTTACGTAAGGATAGTATCGAGTTTCAACGAGATATGTGAGATATGTGAATAAAATGCATACTAAACTATCAAAATATAAATCCTCATATTTATATTCAGATATATTTCTGATTTTTATATATTAGTATTTAAATATTAATATATTTTATTCCACTATATATAGAGTTATTAATTAATTGTTTTATAAAATAAGTATATACAGTGTGATATGGAAGGTGGGGGCCTTTGTGGATGATATAGTAGTTGGACTTGGATTAGTGGCAGACATAGAGACACTTAAGGAGACTGTAGAATGGCATTTGGGGCAAAACTCAATTGGCATAAGTATGAGACAATGGTGTTGGGGAATGGGCTGGTAGGAGGAGACATCTTTGGAACAATTGTCCCTACAGGAGAGGTGGTGCAGTACCTGGGCATCTTCCTTTCTATATATGGTTCTGTTTTACCATGAGTATGGTGGGAGAGGAGGGTGGCTATTTGGGGGGAGGCTCTTTAAGGTTGAGGGGGTCATCACATCTCTCTGGCAGGGTGGGTGTCAATTCTAAATGTCTACTGGTTTCCCAAGCTGTGGTATGTGGCCTATCACTTGGACTTTCTGGCCTGGGTGAAGAGGCTGATGAAACTGGCTAGGGATTGGATTTGGGCAGAGAGGAGGTCCCAGATCAGTTGGGATATTCTTGCAATGTCGGTGATTAGGGGAGGACTAGGCCTGGTGGATTTCTCTAAGCAACTATACTGTCTGTGAGCTTGGTGGTTAAAAAGGGCTGTTGAACTGCAAGGAGGAGGTTGGGTACTACTGATGTAGAAGGTGTGGGAGATGAGATTCTCCCCTCAGGGGTCCTCAGGTGATCTGCTCTCTCTGGTGGGTCTAAATAGAAGCCAACATCTACAGTATAAGGGCTTCTGGTAGGGGGTGGTGAATAGAGCATACTGGATAGGCCTGCACTGGTGAGGCAATGAGGGAGAGATGGTGTGGGGCCCAGCTATGTAGCAATGGGACCAACTGCTTCTGCAGGGGGCTCTGCTTGTTAATTTTGATTTTGGTAATGGTGTGGAGGGTCAGCAAGAACTTGGCCAGGATCTTTGGCCAAGTAGTTGGCAGGCAGTAAGGATTGGTGAGGAGTGGGATTGGGCAGGAATCTGGTCTTGGAGTGCTGAGGTATGGAGGTGGCTTCCTTCCAAGTTCTAGGTAGTATGGTGGTGAATGCTGTGGAGGAATGTTATACTGAATTTCCATGCTGGACATCTGGTGGATGGTGACTGCCTGGATTGTGAGGAGTGTTATAATGTAGGACAAGCTGGGGGATTTGTGCAAATGTCAGGACATTGGCTGGGAGAGTGTGAGGTTTTGGGGGATTTTTGAAAAGCTATAGAGGACTGGCTGGGTGTGGAGAGGAGGTCAGATAGAGAGAGAGGTCATTGGAAGGATTTGAAATCTTGATTAGTGGGCAGTGTTGGCAATGGGTGACTTACTGTAGGGTGGGCTATAGCAGTGTGGGTAGGGTTAGCTAGACATTGGCACTTTGTTTTTGAGGAAGAGTGACAGATGGGTATACAGGAGAAGTTGTTAAGGTGGGAGGGGTTGTTGGGAGATCTGCTGACTGGATGGTGGGTTGGCTGGGGTCCCCAGGGTGGGCAATGTCGCTGTCTGATGAAAGGGATCTGTATATGGAGTGGTGGGCAGGTAGAGATGGTATTAGACAAAGTGGTCTTTCATCAAGAGGGGGTGGAGAGGGGGGATGGGGGGGGGGGCCCCTAGGGGAATTGGGTAGGGGTGGGCACTGTGTTATATATAGAGGATAGATAGGGGTTTTAGTAAGGTAATAAAGAGAAGTCCAAGTGACTATAAAAAAAAAAAGCACACAATCTCTAAGCCACTAAAATCACATATCACTCTTTGAACAAGCCACTGAAATCACATGCAATCTCTGAAAAAATCTGGAAATCATCTGTATGATCACAAAGCTGAGTTAACTCAAAGTCATAGAACACAAGATTTATATAAACAGAATCTTACTAATTAGGACCAAATATATATATACTGAGCACTGAGATATGTTGAAACAGAGAACCAAAACAAACCAAACAAACAACTCCAACTTCTGAATATATATATAAACATGACCACTGAGATCTACAACTATATCCATACTGATATTTGGAATGTCATTGTCAACTGAGCCACACCCCCTCTGCCCCTTATGAATATCTATAGCCTAGCACTCCTTTACTTCATAGAAGCCTGATGGAATACCCTAAACATACTTAGCAAAGCCCACCAAATTGGACAAATCTCAAGCTACTACCAGATCAGCCTTCTAGAAGATATGGTCAAACATCACTACAATACAGATATTACTCAGATATCTCAATACTAGAAGCTTATTGCTCACAAACACCAAGAACTCTTTTATGAGTATAGTACTATTATTCTCTATCTCTGAGTTACTACTACTGATATGGTTGCTACTCTGTCCTATGGCCAAATCAACAACATGATACAAGAACTCAATCACAAGTATATTGAGTATGTTCAGACCACAGATAGAATCTTTCTGCACCCCAATGATCATATTCTGCAAATGCCTCAAGTCAGATATGCTATGAAGGACATCTACAATATAATTCAGTTTGATAATAATGAAGCAGAAGATAATGATCCCTCTGATGCTGACATGTAAGCGCACAACCTCCAAGTCACAGAAATCACACGTCACCCTCTTAACAAGCTACAGAAATCACACGTCACCCTCTTAACAAGCCACCGAAATCACACGCGACCTCCGAACAAATCTGGAAATCAGCTGCATGATCACGAAGCTGAGTCAAACAGAAGTCACAGTGCACAAAGCTGAGTCAATATGAAGTCACAGAACACAAGGTCCACACAAACGGAATCTTACCAATCAAGAACAAATGCATATATACTGAGCTCCAAGATGCATCAAAACAGAGAACCAAAACAAACAACAACCACAACTTCTAAAAACACAAACATGACCACTGAGATCTACAACTGCATTAGCGCTGACATTTGGAATGCCATTGTCAACCGAGCCACACCCCCTCTGCCCCTCATGAATATCCATAGCCTCGCACCCCTCTACTTCATAGAAGCCCAATGGAATGTCCTGAACATGCTTAACGAGGCCCACCGGATCGGACAAATCTCAAGCTACTACCAGATCGGCTGCCTCCTGGAAGATATGGTCAAACACTACCATGATACAGATATTACCCAGATGTCTCAACACCAGAAGCTCATCACCCACAAACACTGAGAACTCTTCTATGAGTATAGCACCTTTATTCCCCACCTCCGAGTTACTACCAGCGAAATGGTTGCTACTCTATCCTACAGCCAAATCGATGACATGATACAAGAACTCAACCACAAGTATCTCGAGTATGTTCAGACTACTGACAGAACCTTCCCACACCCCGATGACTACATCCTGCAAATGCCCCAAGTTGGATATGCTATGAAGGATGTCTATGATATAATCAACTTCGATGAAGATGAAGCAGAAGACAATGATCCCTCTGACGCTGACATGACCTCAAGCCAAGGATCTCTACCAACCCTGATCACACCACCAACCTTGCCAATGAACTTACAACAGTTCATAACCACATACGAGACTTATTGGGACAATGATCACTAGCACAAATACCAACCTGCACTCCCGATTACTTCAACTACAATAAAGAGACTGGAGAACACAACCTGTACCTCCAGACAACCCTCGAGATTGAACTAACAACTCCACCACCTGAGTATGAGCGACATGAACTACAGCCGCCAGCTTACTACAACCTCATGACTCATAGTACTGTAATCTATAGAAGGTACACAGACAGCGAATCTGATGAAAGCGAAGACAATGCATCCCTCCTTCGCCCACCAATACCTTACCCAGCATACGAGATAGATGATGCTATTCTGTAGGATGGAGATGAAGTCCCAATGTATTATTACCTCAGCCAACAAGGAGAAGTAATCCGCAAACCACTCTTCCTAGATGACTACTTCATCAGAGATGATGTCATCGATGGTGATGTCATCGAAGACTACCCAGACAGCGTGTAAACCTATAAATAGATTGGCAGTCATAGTATAGTTAGATTAGCCTTGTACAACGTGACTGTGAACTGACTCAGCAGTCAGATAATCTCTTGACATGTCAGATCACACTTGTACTATATGACTGCATTCCGACTCAGCAAAGTACTTAGTGCTACATCCATATCTAGCATAGTCCAGATAGCCCCTCACTAGTATAAATACCCCCTCCCCCAGACCTCAGAATCTCAGACCTGAACAATCTGAACACAACTTCTGAGCACTTCCTCACAATATCCCTTCACACAAATACTCCTAGTATAGTAATATTATGAATAGCAAATAAATCTATTTAATAACCCACAAACCACTCTTAAGTAAATCCACTCCCTGTTAGGTCCCACTCCTAACCCCATCACGAAATTTCCTAATTGGGTATTGTCTGCAGCGATACACCAATTCAACTAAGCTGGTCTTAGTTTCTTGAACTTCCTGAAATACAGAAAATCCTGAACATCCAGAACTAGTCCGAAAAAGGACTTTGGTTGAGACGTCAACCTGATCTAGAAATCAATAAGCGTAGAGGACGTACTCCATACGAGATTGATCATGACCATAAGAAAACGGTCTTCCAGAATATCCAGAACTTCCAAAAAACCCTTCCAGAACTATGTAACAGTTACCCTAAAAAGCAACCCTCTTACAATTTGGTAGCAGTGGTTTATAATCCAATTCTGCTTCAAGACGCTTCCTCACCCTGCTACAAACCCTTCTGCAAATTCCTACAAGTTGATATAAAGCCCAACCTCTGACCTGGAATTTATCCTGAACCATCTGACAATCTAGAGAGAATTGAACCTGACATACAAGGACAATTTGACCTCCACACCTGCAACAAGTGGGACAAACTTCATTCAAAGAAAGAAGTACTCCAATTAAATTAGCAAATAGGCGAACACCTATTTACCGAACTCCTTGCACTACACCCAGCAAGTCAAGATGAAGAAGGTCTTATAGAAGCCTTCTTTACTCTTCTCAATAAGAGTTTTGTCAGCTCCACAAATCCGAGCAACCTAGGACAACCAGCAGCAGTCTTTCTAGCCTTAGTACCTCACGAAGCCCAAGCCTCTGTAGCCAAGTGGCTCAACTCTACTGACTTTCACCGAACCAGGACCAAGACCACATTATACTACCAATTTCAGAACAGCAAGACCTGCCATATTCTTAAGGAAGAAGCAAGAGAAACTCTTCATCAACTACCTGATCCCGAATCTGAAGCAGGCCCTACTACAGCCCTACCTGAATCTGAAACCAATACCAAACCAGAACTTTACCTTCAATTAAGTCCATCTGAAATCAGATATACAACTAATTCTGTCTACTTTGACGCTGAGCAAACCCAAACACATGGAGACCAAACTGAAGAAGAGGAGGAGTATCTCAGTGAATTCGATCCCGGATACACCACCGAAGAAGACATACCTCCATCAGGACAGAATACACCTACACAGCAACAGACAGCCATTTATCAAGCCCTTACTCCAGACCTACAACTATTACTTCAGCAACTTACACAGACTCAAAGAACCCCATCACACTCTGCACCAGTACCTTAAGTAGTACCAGTAACACCACTACCAGTAGTTCAACTATCTCCAGTAAACAACATGGCAAACCAACAGATTATAGACCTCACAGCCCAGGTAGCCATAATGGCAGCAACCATTACTACCTTAGCTGAACAGACCCGATCTACAAAAAATCTGAGTCTATCTATCTTCAATGGTACTACACAGGAAGTCCAAAGCTTCATTAGTGTAGTTGACACCAACTTCGAAGCCAATCAATGGACTAATGAATGAGTCGCTGACTGCGTTCTGACAAACAATCAAGACCACACTTTGGAACAACTCTTTGCTACTACTACAGCCTATGTCTGCCGAGTTGTTACATTCTTTCAGATACAATCTCCAGACCACCCATCGAAGAAGTTATCCAAACTCTCACCCTGGTTACAAACTCCATCATGGAACAAATTATTACAGCATGTGCTGATGATAAGGAAGCTCAAGCACTCCGAGAAATCCTGGACAGTGATGATGCTGATAAGCATACCTGGTACAATCAATACCAACTCAAGGACAATGCTATCTACTACAAGGACAGATTGTATGTCCCAAACAACCGAGACCTCTGAAAGACTATCCTATTCAAATGTCATGATGCCCCTACAGCTGGACACTTAGGATTTGATAAATGCTATGAAGTTATCTCCCGAAACTTCTATTGGCCCCACATGGCAGATCAGCTCAAAACCTACATCACTTCCTGTGATGCCTGCCAACACAACAAGTCCTCAACACTAGCAAAACCTGGCCTACTCCACCCGATCCCAGTACCATCTGCTAATTGGGAACAAGTCTCTATAGACTTCATTGTACAACTACCCCGAACCAAGAATGGGAAAGATGCAATTGTTGTCTTTGTGGACTACCTCAGTAAACAAGCTCACTTTGTACCAACCACCACCATGGCAACAGCACCAGACATAGCTATACTCTTGTTTGATAACATCTTCCGCTATCATGGTCTCCCTAAGATCATTGTTAGTGACCGAGACCTGAAATTCACCAGCCATTTTTAGAAAGCCCTCCATGCACACCTTGGAACGAAACTTGCACTATCTATAGCCTTTCACCCCAAAACTGATGGCCAAACTGAAAGAATGAACTGAACTCTGGAACAAATGCTAAGAAACTATGTCTCCTACAGACAAGATGATTGGCATGAACACCTCACTGCAGTCGAGTTTGCCTATAATAACAGCAAGCAAGCCTCTCTTGGAATGACCCCATTCTTTGCCAACACTGGACAAAACCCAAACACTCCTCTAACACTCATCCGAACCACTGAAGAACCCTCCACAGTCGAAGCTGTTGTATAATTCTTACTCCGAATGTGTAATCTAAGCCAGATCACAATTGAGAATTTATCGTGAGCTCAAGAACATCAGTCACAGTATGTTAACCAACATCACCGAGAAGAAACTTTCGATATTGGAGAAAAAGTTCTATTAGACATCCGAGAATACTGAGTTGACAACCTCAAGCACAGACCATCTACAAAACTGAACAGCAAGTTCATTGGACCATTTGAAGTCATCTCACAAGTCTCTCCAACCTCCTACAAATTGGCACTATGAGACACCATTAAGATTCACTCAGTCTTCAATGTCCAACATCTCAAGCGATATAATGACAATGATGATGAACTATTCCTGAACTGAACTACAAAACCACCTGCACCTGTCATTATTAATGACCAAGAAGAATACGAAGTTGAACAAATCCTCAACAAACGTGGCCACAAGAACCACCCTGAGTATCTCATTAAATGGAAAGGTTATCCGATCCATGATACAACATGGGAACCCAAGACCAATCTCCAGAATGCTACCGACTTAGTTCAGAAATATGATTCCTTAAACAACTGAACTCCGAATACTCCTGCACCTATCAGTACACAATATATATTACCCTTCCAAACACTATAATTATCATGAACCTAATCAAGAAACTCAGCAAGACAGAACAAAAAAATACTGACCCTTTGGAAAGACAGCAAAACTGAAAGCAAGCCTATTCTCCCTGTACCACTGGTGGGAAATGAGGCATAGACATTTAAGAAGATTCCTTAGAGGAAATTCTCCAGCAGTGAATGATGTCAGAATCACTTCCAGTGCATGGCATTGAACACATGACCCTTTAACGTGTGAATCCAACGCATTAGGCAACTGTACTATGAGCATGCCACTTTCTAAAAAAATGGACTTTACTGGACTTTTGACCTCCCAAATGGTGTAACAACACTAGAACAAAATTAGAAGATCCCAACGAGAATGTTGAAAGCTAAGAAGGGGAGAGTTGTAAGCACACAACCTCCAAGCCACAGAAATCACACATCACCCTCTTAACAAGCCACAGAAATCACACGTCACCCTCTTAACAAGCCACCAAAATCACACACGACCTCCGAACAAATCTGGAAATCAGCTGCATGATCATGAAGCTGAGTCAAACAGAAGTCACAGTGCACAAAGCTGAGTCAATATGAAGTTACAGAACACATGGTCCACACAAATGGAATCTTACCAATCAAGAACAAATGCATATATACTGAGCTCCGAGATGCGTCAAAACAGAGAACCTAAACAAAAAACAACCACAACTTCCAAACATACAAACATGATCACTGAGATCTACAACTGCATCTGTGCTGACATTTGGAATGCCATTGTCAACCGAGCCACACTCCCTCTGCCCCTCATGAATATCCATAGCCTTGCACCCCTCTACTTCATGGAAGCCCGATGGAATGCCCTGAACATACTTAACGAGGCCCACCGGATCAGACAAATCTCAAGCTACTACCAGATCGGCCACCTCCTGGAAGACATGGTCGAACACCACCATAATACAGACATTATTCAGATGTCTCAACACCAGAAGCTCATCACCTGCAAACACCGAGAACTCTTCTATGAGTACAGCACCTTTATTTCCTGCCTCCGAGTTACTATCAGTGAAATGGTTGCTACCCTGCCTATGGCCAAATCGATGACATGATACAAGAACTCAACCACAAGTATCTCGAGTACATTCAGACTACCAACAGAACCTTCCCGCACCCCGATGACCACATCCTGCAAATGCCCCAAGTTGGATACGCCATGAAGGATGTCTACAATATAATCAACTTCGATGAAGATGAAGCAGAAGACAATGATCCCTCTGACACTGACATGACCTCAAGCCAAGGATCTCTACCAACCCTGATCACACTGCCAACCTTGCTGATAAACTTACAACAGTTCATAACTATATATGAGACTTATTGGGACAATGATCACTGGCACGAATACCAATCTGCATTCACCCTCGATTACTTCAACTACAATGAAGAGACCAGAGAACACAACCTGTACCTCCAGACAACTCTCGAGATCGAACCAACAACTCTACCACCTGAGTATGAGCAACATGAACCACAGCCACCAGCTTACTACAACCCCACGACTCATAGTGCTGTAACCTATAGAAGGTATACAGACAGCAAATCTGATGAAAGCGAAGACAATGTACCCCTCCTTCACCCACCAACACCTTACCCAGCATATGAGACAGACGATGCTATCCTGTGGAATGGAGATGAAGTCCCAATATATTATTACCTCAGCCAACAAGGAGAAGTAATCCGCGAACCACTCTTCCTAGACGACTACTTCATCAGAGATGATGTCATTGATGGTGATGTCATCGAAGACTACCCAGACAGCGTGTAAACCTATAAATAGATTGGCAGTCATAGTATAGTTAGATTAGCCTTATACAACGTGACTGTGAACTGACTCAGCAGTCAGATGATCTCTTGACATGTCAGATCACACTTGTACTATGTGACTGCATTCTGACTCAGCAAAGCACTTAGTGCTACATCCATATCTAGCATAGTCCAGATAGCCCCTCACTAGTATAAATACCCCCTCCCCCAGACCTCAGAATCTCAGACCTGAACAATCTGAACACAACTCCTGAGCACTTTCCCACAATATCCCTTCACACAAATACTCCTAGTATAGCAATATCATGAATAGCAAATAAACCTATTTAATAACCCACAAACCACTCTTAAGTAAATCCGCTCCCTGTTAGGTCCCACTCCTAACCCCGTCATGAAATTTCTTAATTGGGTATTGTCTGCAGCGATACACCAATTCAACTAAGCTGGTCTTAGTTTCTTGAACTTCCTGAAATACGGAAAATCCTGAACATCCAGAACTAGTCCGAAAACAGACTTTGGTTGAGATGTCAACCCGATCTAGAAATCAATAAGCATAGAGGATGTACTCCATATGAGATTGATCATGATCATAAGAAAACAGTCTTCCAGAATATCCAGAACTTCCAGAAAACCCTTCCAGAACTATGTAACAGTTACCCTAAAAAGCAACCCTCTTACATGATATGACCTCAAGCCAAGAATCTATGCCTATACTGATTACTCTGCCAATCTTACCAATGAACTTACAACAGTTCATAACTACCTATGAGACTTATTGGAACAATAACTATTGGCTTAAGTACTAACTCACATTCACCCCCAATTACTTCAACTATAATGAAGAGACTGGAGAATATAATCTGTACCTCCAGACAACTCTCAAGATTGAACTAACAACTCTACCACCAGAGTATGAATGATATGAAGCACAACTGCCAGAATACTACAACTCTGCAACTCATAGTGCCATTACCTATAGAAGGTATGCAGACAGTGAATCTGATGAAAGCAAAGATGATGTACCCCTCCTTCACCCACCAACTCTATATCCAGCATATGAGATGGATGATACTATCCTATGAGATGGTGACAAAGTTCTAATATATTATTATCTTAGCAAACAGAGAGAATAAATCTGCAAATAACTCTTCTTAGATAACTACTTTATCAGAGAGAATATCATCAATGGTAGTATTATCAAAGACTATCCAGATAGTATCTAAATCTATAGATAGCTTAGTAATCATAGTATAGTTAGATTAGCCTTATATGATATGACTGTAAACTGACTCAGCAGTCAGATGATCTCTTGATATATCAGATCACACTTGTACTATATTACTGTATTCTGACTCAGTAAGGCACTAAGTGCTATATCCATATTTAGCATAATCTAGATAGCCCCTCACTAGTATAAATACCCCCTCTCCCAGACCTCAGAATCTCAGACTTGAACAATCCAAATATAACTCCTGAACACTTCCCCAGATATCCCTTCACACAACTACCTAGTATAGTAATATCATGAATAGTGAATAAACCTATTAAATAACTCACAAACCACTCTTAAGTAAATCTGCTCCCTGTTAGGTCCCACTCCGAACCCTATTATGAAATTTCCTAATTGGGTATTATCTGCAGCAATATGCTGATTCAACTAAGCTGGTCTTAGTTTCTTGAACTTCCTGAAATATGGAAATCCTGAACATCCAGAACTAGTCCAAATAAGGACTTTGGTTGAGTCATCAACTCAATCTTGAAATCAATAAGCATAGAGGATGTACTCTATATGAAATTGATCTTGACCTTAAGAAAACGATCTTCCAGAATATCCAGAACTTCCAGAAAACCCTTCCAGAACTACATAATGGTTACTCTAATAAGTAACTCTCTTACAACTTGGTAGCAGCAGTTTATAATTCAATTCCACTTCAAGATACTTCCTCACCTTACTACAAACACCTCTGAGAATTTCTACAAGTTAGTATAAAGTCCAACCTCTGAACTGGAATTTATCCAGAACAATCTGACAATCTGGAGAGAATTGAACCTGATGTTCAAGGACAATTTGATCTCCACACCTGCAACAAGTGGGACAGACTTCATTTAAAGAAAGAAGTACTTCAATTAAATCAGCAGATAGGTGAAACTCTATACACTAAACTCCTTGCTCTCTACCCTGCAAGTCAAGATGAAGAAGGTCTTATAGAAGCCTTCTTTATACTTCTCAATAAGAGTTTTGTCAGCTCCACAAATCTGAGCAACCTAGAACAACCAGCAGCAGTCTTTCTAGCCTTAGTTTCTCATAAAGCCCAAGCTTCTATAACCAAGTGGCTCAACTCTACCAACTTTCACTACACCAGAACTAAGACTGCATTATACTACTTTTTTCAGAATAGCAAGGCCTACTATATTCTTAAGGAAGAAGTGAGAGAAACTCTCCACCAATAACCTGACCCTGAATCTGAAGCAGGCCCAGCTATAGCTCTATCTGAACCTGAAACCAATACTGAACCAGAACTTGACTTTGAATTAAGTCTTTCTGAAATCAGATATACAACTGATACTATTGACTTTGACACTGAGCAAACCCAACTACATGGAGACCAAAGCCAAGAGGAAGAGGAGTATCTCAGTGAATTTGATCCCAGATTTACTACTGAAGAAGACACACTTCCATCAGGACAGAATAAACCTACACAGCAACAGATAGCTATCTATCAAGCCCTTACTCTAGACCTACAACTATTACTCTAGTAACTTATATAGACTCAAAGAACACCATCACACTCTGAATCAGTATCTCAAGTAGTATCAGTAACACTACTATCAGTAGTCCAACTATCTCTAGCAAACAACATAGCAAACTAAGAGATTCTAGATCTCATAGCCCAGGTAGCCATAATGGCAGCAACCATTACTGCTTTAGCTGAACAGATCTGACCAACCAAAAATCTGAGCCTATCTATCTTCAATAGTACTGTATAAGAAATTCAAAACTTTATTAGCATAGATGACACCAACTTCAAAGCCAATCAATGGACCAATGAGCAAGTTGCTGACTACCTTCTGATAAACAATCAAGACCACACTTTGAAACAACTCTTTGCTACTACTATAGCCTATATCTATCAAGTTGTTACATTCTTTCAAAGACCTGCTAAAGAATAGTGGTGAACCCTTCCTGAAAAACCCCTCATATGGGACACCCAACCTGCAGTCCCTGGACTGAAATAACTCATGATTGCTCAATACCACAGCAAAACCATAATTGCTGAATCTTGAGTTAAACTCTGCAACCTCAAATTTGATGTATATGGCAAGGAGGAATTTAAAACCTTCTGTACAAAACTCAAGTCACTTCTGAACACTGTTGGTCTAGAATACATTACCAATGATGAAGCACAAAATGGTACAAGAGCAGACCACTTATTTGATACACTACCTGAATAGCTTACAAGGAAAATCTGAGAACAAGGATGCCCAGTTGGTTGTTATCACCAATAATAGTACCTGGCAAGAATCAAGACTATGGTCAAGTGAATCCTAACAGCTAGACCAATTCTGCCCTAAAGACAATTCAACAATAAGGAAAAAACTTGGACTAAGAAAGAAGAATCTAATAAAGCATCCTGAGCTCCCTACACATTCACCTCTTGGATATCTCAATATCATAATCCCACTCAGCCAAGTATCTTCAAGAAACTCACTAAAGAAGAAAGAAATAAACTTCAAAGAAGTAGAGTATACTTCTATTGCCAAAAGACAGAACACATAGCCAGTGCCTACCCTAACTGAAAACCCTTAACAGCAATACAAGCAACTGTTAATACTCTGCACCACCTCAATAACCTGACTACCAGAACACTAAACTTTGTCAAGTTAAGGCAAATTGTCAAGGCCTCAAGTAAAGGAAGTCAAAAGACAGCTGGATATGACCTGTATACAGCCAAAGAAGCTATAGTTTCCAACCAAGAAGTCAAGCAAGTCTACACAGGAATCAGCATCCAAATCTCTGAAGAATATGTTGGAAGAATATGCTGTTACAGTAGCCTAGTATTGAAAGGACTCTCAGTAGAAGGAGGAGTTATTGACAAAGATTATATAGGTGAAATCATTGTCCTCATCTGAAACCATAGTTGGATACCCTTCAAGATCCCCATTTGTTTCTGCATTGCTCAGATCCTATTTGAAAAAATCAAGTCAACTCTGACAGTCAAGAAAGTCCCTGAACTACTGCCCAACATCTAAGGATCCAAAGGATTTGGCTCATCAAATAAGGCTCCAGCCCAATCTACTATGAATAAAGAAGAATAATTCTATATAAAAATCAAAGACAGATATATACCCAGTGGCTGATACCCCTATGGCATTGGAATGTACTCTTTCTGAATAATCAATGATTGCTTCTTTTTCATCAATAAACTGGCTCACAGAAGAACCAACAGAAGGAAAGCTCCTACAACTGAAATCACCACCATTGGATCAGACAAACTGCTTACACTTCAAGCTTTTATCAACCAAGCACCTATTAAGATTATGATAGATAGTAGTGCATCAGACAACTTCATTAATGAAGAAACAGCCAACAGACTCAAGGTCTTCACCTCTCTGGTACAATAAACCCAAGCAGTTGCCATAGCTGATAGAACCTCTCATGTCATTAGCAAGGAAGTCCACAATCTGCCCTTCTGAATTGGTGACTACTGAGTATATATTACCCTTCAGATTGTACCTCTTTCTGATAATTAAATCATCCTTGGGACCCTATGGTTAAAATAAGAGAACCTTATGATCAATTGGATAAACCATTCCCTGACCATTAAGAAAGGATGCTACAACTTCAAACTGTAAGGCAAAAAGGACTCAATTAGTTCTAGTGACTCTGGACCAAAGATTACCTACATCAATAAGCTATAGCTTAAGAAATTGGCTAAGAAATATCCTCTCTTTGCCATCTCCATCCACCCATCTAAAGAAGAACCTGAGAACTTTGAAGAAGACTTTTTCAAAGTTGATAGCTGTGTTAGATCCCTACTCCAGAAATTCTGAGACATATTCTCAAAGAAACTTTTGAAAGGCCTACCACCTCAATGAGCAGTAGACCATGCCATCAAGACTATCTCAGATGCCAAGCCAGCCTTCAAGTCAATCTACCACATATTTCTAAGAGAAATCAATGCACTCAAGAAAGAAATTGACAAACTCCTAGAATAAGGATTCATCAGACCCAGTGTATCACCCTATGGTACACTAGTCCTCTTTATTGTCAAGAAAGGAGGAGACTTACAAATGTGTATTGATTACTGTGATCTCAATGAACAGACCATTAAGAACTATTGCCCACTACCCAGAATTGATGAGGCTTACCAATCCACAATTTATGAGCTCTTTTGGCCTGTAAAATTTTTACTAGCAAATTGCCATAAAAGAAGATAATATCTACAAGACAGCCTTCTGAACTCACTATAGACATTTTGAGTTTCTGATTATGCTCTTTGGCTTAACTAATGCTCCTGCAATCTTCCAGACTCTGATGAATACCATCCTGCACTCATATCTAGACAAATTCATTGTTGTCTATATTGACAACATCCTAGTCTTCAGCAAAACTCTGGAGGAGCATCTTGAACACCTTGAACTAATACTACTGAAACTCCATGAAAACTAACTCTTTACAAAACTCAGCAAATGTGAATTTCTCCTGAAAAAAATTCAATTCCTTGGATACATTGTCATACCAAATGGAATCAAAGTGGACCCCAGCAAAATCTCTGCAATCAAGGATTGGCCCAGACCAAAGAAGCTGGACCTCTAGTCATTCCTGGAATTAACAAACTATTATAGACAATTTGTTACCAACTTTGTCAAAATCACTACTGTCCTTATCCAAATGACCAAGTACAATAAGAAAGAAGAACAACCCTGGACTATGAAACAAGAGAAAGACTTCAACAATCTTATAAATTGGGGACCCAAACAAGATACAGCCTTCCAAGTGCTAAAATATGCCTTAATAACCACTCCAGTGCTTCAAGCAGCAAATCCTACCCTATCATATAAAGTCACTATAATACCTCTGATCTAGCTCTTAGAGCAGTACTTATGCAAGAAGGACACTATGTGGCCTATCATTCTTACAAGTTTTTTTTTTTCTTTTAATGTCACTTGAACTTCCCTTTATTACTACTGTCTATAATAATAATGATACAATATCACTCTATCCCCTCAACCAATACCCCTCAGATCCACTCCTCCCCTCTCTACACCCCCCTGCCAGAGGACAACCTCATTGCCCACCACCTGAATCCTCCTGCCACTCTTCTGGGAGATACACTGAACCAAACCCCTGCAACTCCCACCACCTGGCCCCCACCCTCACCACCAGCCATTCAAAATATCTAGTAATAACCATTCCCAATGTGCCACCCTATCCCCAACCCCAACCTGTTGGCCCTCCTCAAATACATCAACCCAATGCCCCATCATCCCAACCCATATGGCCAGAGCCCAACCTAGGGTCAGCCATTCATCCCACACCCTGCTGACCAGCCTTCGGCAGAGCTCCCCCCATCTCCCCCCTTCCCCTCTCTCTAGAGCTTGTAGCCCTAACCAGTCCCCGATACTCCCCCAAAACACCCCCAAAATGTCACACTCACCAAGCCAATGTTCAGGCATTTGTATCACTCCCCCTTCCTGTCCAACATTGAAATATTCCTCATACTCATATGTGCCACTGGCCACCAAGTGTCCAGACTAATAGTTCAACATCACATTCTGCTGAAGAACTTGCCACTATACCACCCAAAACTTGGGGGGCAGCCACTGCATCACCTGCTTGTTCCAAATCCAGAGACCATTCCAGTCCCACTCCTTGCCAATCCCAACCCTCTGCCAGGCTTCAGGCCATAGATCTCCACCCAGGCCCTGTAAATATTCCATACCATTACCAAGTCAGAAGTCCTCTACCAAAACACCACCAAGCAGCAGTCTGTTCCATCGCCACATCCTCAGTCCCCAATCCTCCTCTCCTTCATCCCCCTGCCACCGAAGTCCAATTCTCTTAGCACCATCCACCACCTCCCACCAAAAGTCCTTATACTACATCCTTCTGCTCCCATCTATGGCCACCATTGCGAGCAGGTCACCAGACATACCACAAGGGGAATACTAGGCCTCCCACACCCTCTGCAGGAGTGGTACCCACTCCCAGCCCCTCAGCTCACTTGCCCTCCTCAGCCACCAGGCTTACAAGCAATGAAGCCATTTGGGAAAGTCCACTATACCCGGCCCACCTCCTTCTACTGGTAGGGTAAGAACCTCCCAACCTATCTGACTGTGCCACCCTCCCCAGATCCATGATCTCGCCATCTTCAACAGCCCCCTGACCACCCAAGCTAGAAAGTCCAGATGATACCCCACATACTACAGCTTCAGCAACCAATACAAATTCAGCACTATCACTCTTCCTGCCAAGAATATATGCTGACCACTCCATCACAGAAGTACATTTTCCCACTCCAGAAGTCATTGGTCCCACCATGCACAGGAGAGAAGGGACCCAAACACTGAGAAGCAGATCCTCAAGTAATGCACTGACTCTCCTGCAGGCACTACTGTCCCAATCACGTCACCACCAATGATTCCACCACCTAGCACCAGAGTCTCACATTTGTGCCAATTGAGCTTAGCACCAGATGCCCTCTCATACCACTCAACGGACCTCTGTAATTCCCCCACATCTGCCAATAAGCCCAGTCCAACCACCATGTCATCCACCAAGGCCCCCACCTTCCAATTTATCCCTAGAATGTCCAATCCCCCAATTCAATGCCTGATCCTGTCCAGTAGGGACTCCAGGGAGAGGGCATATAAAATGGGTGACAAAGGGTCACCTTGTGACACCCTACAATCAAGAGGGAAGGTCACCCCTCTGTGGCCATTGACTACCAATACAGCCTGACTGTTTTCCAAGAGGCTGATCAATGACCTGCATAACCCTGGGGGAATACGAATCCGTTTCAATACTCCCTCTAACCAGATCCTCCTCACTCTATCATATGCCTTCTCTTAATCCAAAAAGACCAATCGGCCTTCCACCCCTACCACCTAGGCCCCTTCAATCACACTATATACCCATGCCATCCCATTGTGGATCAACCAGCCACCAACAAATCCTCATTGCTCCACCCCAAGCACCTGCTGAGTGATTCCCTACAGCCTCATCACCAATATCTTCATCACCAGTTTGTGGTCCATGTTGAGTAACATGATTGGCCACCAGTTCTCCAATCTTCTCATCTCCTCTTATCCTTATAGAGCAAGGAGACCAGCCCTAGGTATTGGCCCCCAATCTAAGTTCCAGACTGAAGAACCTCTCCATCCATCTCTGTCATTTCTGCCAATATCTTGCCCACCCTAGCCATCTTCTTCCAAAAATCCCAGAGAAGTCCATCCTCCCCCAGAGCTGTCCCCTTACTTGTCATAGCCAAAATCTTGCAAATTTCCTCTCCTCTCACCAGGTCCCCCAAAGTCTCCAGGCCCACTGCAGGGTCCAGATGCCAATCCCCCAGCTGCCTCTCGATGTTCAAAGCATCCTCCCCCCCTTCCTTCTCACTCCACAGATCCTCCCATTGGGCCTTCAGTAATCCCAGAATTGCCGGAGTCCCCACTACCATCTCCCCATCCACATCCAGGACTCCATCCCACTGCTACTTCATTCATCATACTTGTAACATCCATGATAAAAACCTAGTAGGTCTCTCTCTCTCCTCAAGCCCCTGCCACTGCAACCATGCCATCATCCCCTTTAGTCTAACCTTCTCCTCCCTTTGTAGCACTTCCTTAAGCTCCTTGACCTCCTTCTGGATTCTCACAATATGCCAGTTGGCCATCTCCCAAACTTCTAGTATCCCTGCCCATCTCTCTATGGGTGCCGCCAATCACTGTGAGGCCCATAGCACTCTCTGCCATCATTGGGCACACCTTCCTTTCCCTGCTTTCCTCCAGTACCCCTGAGCACTTGCCTTCAGCCTCCTCCAGCAGTCCCCAATCTCCAGGCCCTGGTCCCGCCACTCTCCAATGTTCACAATAGCCTCCTTTTCCCAGTCTGCCCACAAAACCCCATCCTCTAATAAAGAAGAGTTTAGATGCCAATGTCCAGGCCCATCCCCACTTCTCCCAAACCTCCCCCCTCCTAGCAGACCCCAATGATCTGACCATGGACACCAAACCACCTCCAGCATTGTCCAGACATATACTTTCCAGCAATCCCCTATCAATATCCAGTCAATCCTTGAGCCCAGCCCTGTTGCTCAGTAAGTAAAAGTTTGACAATCATTCCAAAACCATCTCTCTGAATCAGCCAAAGAACTCAGCCTCTCTACCTCCAACCAGTCATCCAACCCCCCACTCTTGCTCTACATTCCTCTCCTGCCATCTGTCCTATCCATCCCCTTGTCCCATACTATATTGAAGTCACCCCCCAGGCAGTCCAACCCAACCTCACCCAAGACACCAGTCTCTTTCAAACTGTGAACCCAATCCACCCATTTGCCTCTCTCTGCTGGGCAGTAACATGACCCAACAGTCAACAGGCTCCATCCAGGCCTCTTTCACACACCCCACATTAGCTGAGACCCCCAATGTCCAATATCCCCAATGTCCTCCATTCCTTTATATATGAGGATACCCACCCTCCCCATCCACACCACAGCCCCCCCCCATTCCTTAGTCTAATCCTATAAGTCCACATTCACCTCATAATGACATCCTGCAGCAAGAAGAGATCTGCATCCAGCTCCTTCAGCCATCCAAATATGCACTTCCTCCTGGTCACCCCCCACAACCCATTCACATTCAAAGAAAATATTCTAGTCATACTGTTCATATTGAAAAAATATTTGAATTAGAGATATCAGCCTAGTATTTCATGCTCATCTCATTCCCAGCCAGATTCAAGTGCCACTCTGCTTCCAAGTCACCCTCTATGACAGTCTGAGTATCTAATACCTCCAAGATTTCCTGACATTCCACCCTATCCACCACCTCTATCTCCAACTGGTAGTCTGTGCAGACTGCCCTCCACTTCTCCAATCCCTTCCTTGAGTTCCACAAGTATGCTGTCCAGTCATTCACAATCCCCCTAAGCTCCTCCTCCCTCTGATCATCCACTTAGTATTCAACTGATTCCAAGAGGACTGCCAGGATCTCATTCCTCACCTTCCTTAGTACCTCCTCACTCTGAAGGATTTCCTCCCAATGCCTCTCTTCCATAACCCAGAAGTCCTCTCCCTCCAGCTCCTCCACTGCCACCCCTTCCAGAGTCCTCCACAGCCACTTCTCCTCATCTACTGCCTCCGCCACACCCTGGGCAACCTAGCCACCCCCCACCTCTGGATCCACCAAAGCACTCCTCCTCACTGATTCATCCCACTCCTCATCCAGAATATCTAGTAACTCCTCCTCTACCCTGGCCCCACTCAGGACACTATACTGAGGGTATACCTCTTTGCTCATTTCTGCATCTGCCTCCACACTGCCTTCCCTCTCCTTACTTGATCCATCCTGTGCACCATCTTGGGCCATCCCACTTCCCCCTGCCCAGGTACTCTCCCACAATCCTGCTTTCTCATCCTCTGTACTGCTGCCTGCCCCACCACTGCCCAACTTTGCCAGCAGCTCCTTCTGGATTTTCCTTTCCTGCATCTTCTCCCAGGTCACCTGATCCATCCTGATCCTCTTCCCATCGACTACTTCCACCACCATCCTGGCCTCATACTCCTTCCAGGCCAATCTCCTCCTCTCAACTGCTCCTTCCATATCCTCCAGCACCTCAAGCAAGTCTTCCTCCTCTTCCAGAGTCCTCTTCACCCTCATGACCTTGCACTCCACCAGTCCCTACTTCAGAGTTGCCAGCCAGTCCCTCGTCTTCCCCATGTTCTCCTTTCCAGCCAGCCTTATCCAAATATTGACGTCACCAGTCCAGAGCTCTGTACCCTCCCAGACCTTGAACCCAACATCCACAATCTCCCCATACTCCTTGACTGCCTCCACAATCAACTCTCTAGCCCTCTCCCTCAATACTATAGGAAGATCCAATACTGTCAACTGTACCACTCAGGGGTCCAAGTGTATGCACCTGGCCATAGAGACTACAACCCCTCCCACCATTACCCCCTTCTCCATGGCAGCCAGCAATGCTTCTTCTTCCTCAAACCCTACCTTGACCCCTTCCTTTCCCTTCAAAAACTTTACCAATGCTGCCCCTTTTACCTCCTGCACCATCAGCCCCAAGATCATTCTCACAGTCACTGCCAAGCCCCTGAAATACATTGTGATGGCAAATTCTGACCTTGATTTCTTGAGTAATGGTGCCAACACCATACCTGTCACCCCATCTGCCAGGTCCCTGGGCCTTGTGCCCACTCCCTATTCTGAACCAGCAACTGCTGTCACATCTGGATTTTTTTCCAAATCCCCAGCCACAGCCCCATCAACAGTCACATCTTCAGCCCCTACTCCCCCCCCTCCCCTACCACCAGACACTCCCCTGGGCACTCCTTTCTGTCCCCCTGCAGTAGCCGTCAACACCTTCCCCAGGCCTAGCCAACCATCCAGACCAGAGGTCATTCTCTCCATCTTGACCTTGTCAGCAAAGGTTGACCTCTCCCCTCCTCACTGCCTCAGGCCACCCCTCCCTCCACCACCAGAGCCTCAGCTAGCCATCAAGGCCCCTGGCATCCCCAAACTATCTCCCCTCCTCCCCACCTGCTGCCAGCCAAGGCACCCTGGCCAGCATGCTCACCAGTACGATCATTGCTTTT
>RBNI01001633.1:0-21537 GCA_003990745.1 Jimgerdemannia flammicorona | reverse complement strand
CCACTTGTTGCAGGTGTGGAGGTCAAATTGTCCTTGTACGTCAGGTTCAATTCTCTCCAGATTGTCAGATAGTTCAGAATAAATTCCAGTTCAGAGGTTGGGCTTTATACCAACTTGTAGGAATTTGCAGAAGGGTTTGTAGTGGGGTGAGGAAGCATCTTGAAGCAGAATTAGATTGTAAACCCCTGCTACCAAGTTGTAAGAGGGTTGCTTTTTAGGGTAACCGTTACGTAGTTCTGGAAGGGTTTTCTGGAAGTTCTAGATATTCTGGAAGACCGTTTTCTTATGTTCAAGATCAATTTCATATGGAGTACGTCCTCTACACTTATTGATTTCAGGATCGGGTTGACGTCTCAACCAAAGTCCTTTCAATGGACTAGTTCTGGATATTCAGGATTTTCCGTATTTCAGGAAGTTCAAGAAACTAAGGCCAGCTTAGTTGAATTGGCGTATTGCTGCAGACAATACCCAATTAGGAAATTTCGTGACAGGGTTAGGAGTAGGACCTAACAGGGGTGGGTTTACTTAAGAGTGGTTTGTGGGGTATTTTAAATGGATTTATTCTATATTCATGATATTGCTATACTAGGAGTAGTTGTGTGGGGGATATTTGGGGAAGTATTCAGGAATATTCTTGTGTGTTCGAGTCTGAGATTCTGAGGTCTGGGGGAGGGGGTATTTATACTAGTGAGGAGTTATCTGGACTATGCTAAATATGGGTATAGCACTAAGTGCTTTACTGAGTCGGAATGCAGTCACGTAGTACAAGTGTGATCTGACATATCAAGAGATCGTCTGACTGCTGAGTCAGTTCACAGTCATGTCGTACAAGGCTAATCTAACTATACTATGACTGCTAGGCTATTTATGGTTTAGGCACTGTCTGGATAGTCTTCGATGACATCACCATCGATAGCTTCATCTCTGATGAAGTAGTCATCTAGGAAAAGTGGTTTGCGGATTACTTCTCCTTGTTCGCTCAGATAATAATACATTGGAACTTCATCTCTGTCTCACAGGATAGCATCGTCTGTCTCATATGCTGGATAAGGTGTTGGTGGACAAAGAAGTGGTGCATCATTTCGCTTTCATCGGATTCACTGTCTGCATACCTTCTGTAGGTTACAGTACTATGAGTTGCGGGGTTGTAGTATGCTGGCAGCTGTGGTTCATGTTGCTCGTACTCAGATGGTAGAGTGGTTGGTTCAATCTCGAGGGTTGTCTGAAGGTACAGGTTGTGTTCTCCGGTCTCTTCATTGTAGTTGAAGTAATCGGGGGTGAATGCAGGTTGGTATTCGTGCCAGTGATCATTGTTCCAATAAGTCTCGTATGTGGTTATGAACTGTTGTAAGTTCATCGGCAGAGTTGGCGGTATGATCAGAGTTGGAAGAGATCCTTAGCTTGAGGTCATGTTGGCATCAGAAGGATCATTGTCTTCTGCTTCATCTTTGTCGAAGTTGATTATATCATAGATGTCCTGCATGGCATATCCAACTTGGGGCATTTGCAGGATGTGATCGTCGGGGTGTGGGAAAGTTCTGTCTGTGGTTTCAACATACTCAAGATACTTGTGGTTGAGTTCTTGTATCATGTCATCGATTTGGCCATAGGACAGGGTAGCAACCATTTCGCTGGTAGTAACTCGGAGGCAGGGAATAAAGGTGCTGTATTCATAGAAGAGTTCTCTGTGTTTGCGGGTGATGAGTTTCTGGTGTTGAGACATCTGGGTAATGTCTGTATCATGGTGGTGTTCAACCATGTCTTCCAGGAGGTGGCCGATCTGGTAGTAGCTTGAGATTTGTCCAATCTGGTGGGCCTCATTAAGCATGTTCAGGGTATTCCATCAGGCTTCCATGAAGTAGAGAGGTGCTTGGCTGTAGATATTCATGAGGGGCAGAGGGGGTGTGGCTCGGTTGACAATGGCATTCCAAATGTTAGCACGGATGCGGTTGTAGATCTCAGTGGTCATGTTTGTGTGTTTGGAAGTTGTGGTTGTTATTTGTTTTGGTTCTCTGTTTCGACGTGTCTTGGGGCTGGGTATATATGCATTTGTTCTGGATTGGTAAGATTCCATTTGTGTGAATCTTGTGTTCCGTGACTTGGTATTGACTCAGCTTTGTGCACTGTGACTTCTGTTTGACTCAGCTTCGTGATCTTGCAGGTGATTTCCAGATTTGTTCGGAGATCGCGTGTGATTTCCGTGGCTTGGAGGTTGTGCGCTTACAGCACCTGTGATCTTAAGGGCAGCAGCATTACTTCATTGACTGGTCATGATACTTCTTGAGTCAGTTTCGATGAATAGTAGTAGGGATGATTGTGCCTGAGAGTTTTCATAGCCAAAAGGTGGTCCCTTTTATATCTTGCACAAGGTAAGGTCCTTCCCACTTAGGCTCCTGCTTTCATGACCATGAAGCTTCTACCATATTCTGATACACTAGGACTTTGTCTCCTATCTTGATAATCTCCAGGTGCTTGTGAATCTTTTCCGCATTATTCTGTTGTAGTGTCTGCGCCTTGTTTATGTAATCCTCAGCCTTCTTCCTAATTTGGTGTAGTTTCTGCATCTCCATTTCCACTTATTTCCATATAGCATCTCTATTAGATGATAGGGTTCCTTGAGAACTTTCTTCTCCAAACAGTATTTCCCAAGGGGCAAAATGTGTACTTTGTGATCTAATATCCCAAAGGGCAGATAATGCTATTGGCAGATAATGATCCCAGTTCTCGTAGTTATTACAGATCTTGGCGATAACATTCTTGAAAGTCTTGTTTGTCCTTTCTGCTTATCCATTTCCTTGAGGGTGGTAGGCTGTGGTTTGAATGTGCTAGATCTTATACTTCTTGTAGAGAACCTCAAAGAACTGGTTCACGAATTCTGTTCCTCTGTCTGTAGTTACTTGGATTGGGGTCTTGAACTGGCAGATGATTTCTTTGTGGAAGAAATCGGCAATTGACTGTGCATTGGCTTCCTTGAGGGGTCCTGCTTCTATCCATTTTGTAAAAAGGTCTATGATGATAATGATATATCAGTTACCAGTCAAGGTCAGGGGTAGGGGGCCAATTACATCCATTGCTATGTGGGTAAATGGTATTGGTTCTATGTGTGCTGATCCTGGGGCTTGGTTTCATTGGTCTTGTTTCTGTTTCTGGCATTTGTCACATGTTTTGACAAATTGTCTGATATCTTCCTCCATTCCTGGCCACCATATCATTCTTCTTGCTTTATCATATAAATTGGTTCCTCCTAGATAGCTGAGTTCATGTACTGATTTCATTGCTTGCTCCTTCTTGTGTTCTGGTATGACTAGTAGTTTTCCTTTCCTCAGTATTTCTCTATCAGTTTTGAATTGTTTCCATGTCCTGTTGATAATCGTTTGTATCCATTCTTCCAGATGTTGGGTCATCTTTCGCTATCCCAAATATGTGATGATTCTGTAGTAGAGCTCCTTATTCATAATTGATTTGTTGGTTGGAGGTATTTTGGGGTATCTATGAGAGAGCATCTATATTGGAATTTGTTCTTCTGGGGCAGTGCACAATGGTTACATCATAGGCTTGTAGCTTCATTATCCATCTGACATAGATTTCTTTGGGTTGTCCAGTTATCAGTAGTCAGGTAAGAGCTGAGTGGTCTATCTGAATGATGAAGTATCTTCCAGCTAGGTAGTAGTGGAACTTTTCTACAGCCCAGATGACTGCGAGACATTCTAACTTATAGGATTCATATTCTTTTTCAGCTTCTTGGGTTCCACAGCTAAGATATGCAATGACATACTTCCTTTTGAGCTAGGACTGCTCCTAGTCCCTGTGCACTTGCATCAGTCTGTGGGATGAATTCTTGAGTCCAATTGGGTCATCTGAGGATGGGTGCCTGGGTCAGTCTGACCTTGAGTTCATCAAATGCTTTTTGTTGTTTGCCAGTCTACTGGAACTTGATGTCCTTCTTGTTGAGTTCATAAATTGGACCTGCAATGTTGGAAAATCCTCTAATAAATCTACGATAGTAGGAGGCAAGTCCCATGAAGGCTTGGGCTTCCATGACAGTGGTGGGCCTTGGGTATGCTGCTACTGCTTGTATCTTGAGGGGGTCCATGTGTGTTCTATCTTGATTGATAATGTGGCCAAGGTAGGAGATCTTGATTTCTGCAAACTTGCATTTCTTGGGCTTGATGTACAGGCCATGCTTTCTCAGATTTTCCATTATCTGCTGTATGTGCTGCAGATATTCCTCAGGTGTCTTGCTGTAGATGATTACATCATCAATGTAAACCATTATCCATCTTCCCATGTCATAGTGGAAGATTTTGTTGATCATTTGCTGGAAGCTTGCTGGTGAATTGCACATCCCAAATGGCATTCACAGGTAGATGTATGTTCCATCTGGGGTTATGAAGGCTGACTTTTCACTTGCCATTTCAATGAGTCCAATTTGGTGGAATCCTGAGTATAATTCCAAGGTGCTGTAGTACTGTGCTTCATCTCCCAGTGTTATAAGGATATTGCTGATGAGGGGCAGTGGTTGGCAATCCTTCTTGGTAACTGCATTGAGCTTTCTGTAATTGACACAGAGTCTTGGGGCGAATTCTCCAGGCTTGCTTCCTTTTTTCGGAGCTAGTATAACTGGTGAAGACCAGGGGCTACTGGCTTCTTTGATAATACTGGCTTCTTCCATCTGCTTGATTTCTTCTCTGAGCCATTCCTGGTAGGCTGGTGGGACAGGTCTTGCTTTTTGGTAAATTGGTTCAGTGTCTCCAGTATCTACCTCATAATAGTAGTGTGGTGTTTTTCCTTTGATATCCTTGAAGTCTGTGGCAAGGACATCCTTGAATTCATGGAGTATTTTCTTGAGTTCCTCCTTGAGTGGGAATTCATTCCCAATGGTGTAGCTGTGCTTGTTTGTGGTTTTCTCCTTCTTATGCTCCAGTTCAGTGATCTTGGTACTGGCAAATACTCCTTTTTCTGTGGATCCAAATCCTTTCTTTCCTCTTTTCATTTGCTCCAACTTCTCGACTTCTATGATTTTTGGTTGTCGGACTGGGAAGATCAACATCTGTGCCAGTCAGTCCTTCTTCTTGATTAGGAATGGAATAGTAGGATTGTGATTTCTAGTGATGAGTAGTATTTCTCCGATATAGTCTGAATCAATGACTCCTCCTTCAATTGTAATTTTGCTTTTTACCAAACTGCTTCTTGTCTTGAGGATCCTGACATGATCCTTTGGGATGGTCATCTCTAGGCTGGTTGCAAGTAAAGTAGTTGTCTGGAGTTCAAGTACAGTTTCTTCTACTGTGGTGATATCCATTCCAGCTGCATTTTCCGATTTGTATTCTGGCAAGACTGCATCAGGGTGAATCTTCTGGATTTTGACCTTGATTTCTTCTTCATCATCACTGTCCTCCAGAAGGGCTGATGGTTCATCATCTTCCTCCTCCTCCTTTTCCTCTTTGGCTTGTTCCTTGAGGGTCTTCTCTCTTCTTTGGTGGTAGATCTCCTTGATTTTCCAGGTGCACTGATAGCACTCATTGACATGCTCCATACAGTACATTCAGATCCCATGTGGGCAGACTCCTTGTGGTGCATATTCTTCTGTGATCTTCTTGCACCATTCTTCTTCACTCATCCATCCGACTTTCTTCTTCTTTTTCTATATGGTCACCATATAAGCTTCTTCTTGCTCATCTTCCTCTATCTCAGGGAGCACTCCTTTGTTGACATTGATGGGGATTCACATCTTCTGACCTCGGTAGATAATCTGCATCTTCTGAACATTCAGGTCGATTATTGCTCTGGTTTTGTAAAGCCACTGGTTGCCAATAAGAATATCATAGTTGGTTGCATTAGTTACTATCACATCCACTGGGATAGTTGCTCCTCCAAACTTGATGGGAACATCTTGGATTTTTCCCAGAGGGGTGGCTCTTGTGCCATCTGTTGTAACAAACACCAACTTGGTTGCTTCTTTGACCTCCCATCCCAGGCAGTCTACTGCCTTCTTGCTGAAGAGGCATCCTCCTGCTCCTGTATCTATGATGGCTTTAAAGATTCTGACTTCGATTTGGCAGGTTGCATAGGCAGAAGTCTTGCAGTTGTCTTCACTTTCTTCTGAATCTTCTTGAACATTATTGGCTTCAGTTATCTTACAACTCTGCTCCTTGGTTGTTTTGGTAAGTCCAAATCTCATTTGCTGTCTAAACATAGGAATTTCTGCGAGCTGGCCAATGGTTGCATTGACTTTTTGTTGGCTGAGATCCTTGAAGATATCATACTTAAAAGTCTTGGTTTTGTGAAGCTTCTTCTCCTTTTCTCCTTCACTAGCTGGAGTGGTTCCTCAGATGATGTCTTGGACTGCCTACTCAAGCTCTATATCTTGATCCATTTCTTCAGCTTGGCTTTCTGTGGCCATTTATATCTGTTTTTCCACTGGGTTCTTCTTGGGTCTTCCTGGTGGTCTCTTGTAGGATTCCTTGCGAACATCCTTCTTGGTAGTCTGTGCAGGATAGGCCTCTCATTATTCATCTGACTCTCCAATTTCCTCAAAGGTAATGATATTGGCCTGTTCTTTGTTTTTAGTAGCATTGCTCAGCTGGGTCTTGCACTTAGTTTCACTCATACATTTATATGAATAGTGGCCTTCTTCTCCACAGCTATAGCAGATACCTTTCTTCTTATCTGAGATGGCGGTAAACTTCTGAATCAGAGAGCAATCTCTTCCTCTAATTTCTTTCACTACATCTCCTAGGTGAGCAGTCATTTCAGCAAACTGCTTGGCAAGCTCCTCCATGGGGTCGCTGTTTCTCTGCTGCTCTGTAGCTCTTGTTTGAGGTATGTTTCAATTGATCATTGTGGTGGGAATCACACTGGTTGCCTTCAGTGCTTTGATTCTAACTCCAGTGACACTTTCCATTGTGTGGTCTTGTGAATGTCTAGCTATCCAATACTGCTGAGCATAGGTGACCTTTTGTGGCAGATCCAGAACTACTGGTGATAAGTAAATGGCCATAGCTATCTCTGGGTGGACTCCTTTTATGAAGCTTGCTTTGGCTACTTGATCTCGGATAGTATCAGCATAATCTGTGAGAATTATCTGATATTGGATTCAGGTGTAGAATGTGTTTGGATCCTCACCCATTCCTTGGCATGTTGTATTGAGCTGATCCTTCAGGGCTTGCTTAATCTCATCTGTATAATAGGTGTTTTGGAGCCAGGTCTTCTGTGCTGTCAGTATGGCATCAGCATTATTTCCTATATAGGTTGCAACTGTGAATGCTGCTCTGGCAGGACCTTATAGGCTGAAGGGCATGAGGGCTACTTGCTGTGCTGCTGTCAGGGTTCTTACAGCAGTATATTGCTTGAAATCATCAATGGAGGTGATTGATTCATCTGAGGTATATCCATGGAATACTGGTGGTCTCATATCCATCTTGTCTTGGTATCTTGCCTCAGTTTGTATGGTTGTTCATGTGGTGGTGGTTGTTTGTTATTCAGCTTGAAAGTGAGGAATTCATCTTGAATCACCAATCAATAGGCACCAAGTTGTAATATAGTGGACACTTAACCTTTGAAGTACATCAGATTTCTGTATCTTAAAAACTTGCTCTTCTTCAACTCCACAGAGTCCTTGGGATGCAGGGATGAGTGAGTTTGAAGTGTATCTGCCCACAGGCTTACTAGATCCTTTGCTTTCTCTTTGCTTGAACTATTTTGATCTGAGGTTTATTCACTCGAAGATACTGGGTTATTTATACAAGTTTGCTAGCTATAAGGTAGCTAAGTAGTGAGTCATTTTCTGCAAGTATTGAATCTTTTAATATCTGCTAGAATTTTGCTGATTGCAAACATTCTAACATCTCCTAAATCTTTGCAAATGTTAAAGTTTCGGCACTTCACAGAATATGACTGCTATTTATAAGGCTAAACTATATTGGGAATCAGATTCAGGTACCGTGATCAAATGTCTAATTCCTCTGTTTCATGTTACTAATTTGGATCAGCTGTCACAATATATTATAATATCTTTATAAGTTTATTATCTAAAGAAATCTATAGAATTTAGTAAATATATATATATAAATACTATATAACTTTAGCTTAAAAGTTAAAATGTGTAATTTTTAATTATGACTACAGAATTTCACTCTGAGTAATAATTTATAATAAAAATAACAATTTAAAAAAATTGAGACCAATTATGAAGTTCAATATAACTGATTAATAACATATCTTTCTCCACTACTATTTATATTATATAAACTTCACTATATTCTTTAAGTTGTTTATTTAAGAGAAGTACTAATAATATATTAATAAATAGATAATCTGACAGATATACTGAGTCTGGTAGATCTGAAACATTTAACTAGCAGTATGTAGAGAGTGGTTATAGAATGGGGATAAACTACTCCAGTAGTGCAAATTGGTAGTGAGGTATTGAAGAGAGTTGGCTGTTCAGCCTAAGTAGTAAAAGAACTAGACCAATGAGCTTTGTAGTCAAGTTAAAGACTGGTAGTTAGTCTAGAAGTATTTGAGATTGTAAGCTAAGAGAAAAGAAGAAGATGAGTACTAGAAGAACTAGAGAGATGCTTCCAGATAGAGCAGCTATAGAGACTAAGACAGCTGTTTCTGGGAGAAAGTGAGTAACTATTAATGATAGAGTAATGGTAGATCTGGAAAAAATATCTAGATTTAATAGCTAATAGTGAGAATGGGCAGTTGAAGTACATAAGGACAGAAGACATAGCTGATGATCAGATAGAGTTAGTAGTAATTCTATTACTCAAGTAATCAATTTCAGAATTTACCAACACTTTATATTTTTAGAGACTTATAGTAATAATTAAGATAGTTTTGGATTTACTTATAAACCAATTGACTAGAGTTATCTTAGTGAAGTTCTTATATGGGCAGAACAGAGTTAAGTTGAAGTTCAAGGAGGAGGGGTTATTGGAAGAGATAATAAAGTCTGAGTCATTGGTTGGCAAAGTAATAGTACTAATAGCTAAGTGTTTGAGATGAGATCTGAGAGTCATATAGCTTTTGGTAAAGGATTCCTATGATTATGACTCTGGAGATAAGAAAGAGGGTTGAGGAGATAATAAAAAAGTATAGAGAGGTAATAGATAATAGATTCTATATTTGGGAGGATACTATATTCAAACAGAGGAAGTAGATATTAGGCCCTAGCTTACTTGGAATGAAGTCACTGGAAAGACTAGAGACTAGTCTGTAGTACTAAATAAAATACTTTTATTGGTAAGGAAATGAGAGTGAATGAGAGTGAGAAGGAGGAAGAGGATTTACTAGTGGCCTTGGAGGAACTAGATAGAGTAGTAGAATATTATATAGTAATGTAGAGAGTCTATTTAATATCAATATATTTAGAAGTTATGAATGTTAAGAGAATTTATATAGATAAGATAATGTGGGAGAAGGCTCAGAGAAGTAAGAGACAGAGATATCTACTAGCTTATTTGATAGTGAAGGTAATTATAAGATAAGGAAGAGAATAGGGAGAGTAAAGGAGAGTAACTAGGCTGTAAGTAGTGAGTGAATGAGAGCAGAGACTATGGCTTCAAGTAAGAAGGTAAGGGTCAGTAGTCTTATAATAATAGTATGTCCAAAGTTTGGGAGAAGAAGGTGGAACACCCAGTAAGGGCTGATATTTAGAATAAGGATAGTATAAAAAATATAATATATATAGTATTAGGTTTGGAATACTAGATATGAAAAAAGGAGAGGAAGTGATTGGGATAGAAGAAGACAAGTTAATTGATGTCTCAAGAATGTAAGAGATGAGTCTATAAGTGCTAGAGCTAGTGTTGCATTACTGAAAAAGGAGAGGCCTGAGAATTTTAGTATATGTTATATAAGAGATACTTACTAGATATATTGAATAAAGAGAAATCTAGCTACTGAGGAGCTTGGTGAGATATATATATAAATTAGTAGTAACGAAATCTCAAGATAAGTATTGAGTAGTGGGAGAGTAGTAAAGAAACTGAAATCAGAAGTTCTGATAGTAATATTAGAGGCTGAGAGTTATTAGATCAATGTAGAAAGAGAGGCATATATAGTAGTAGTAGCTGAGGCGTATACTACTTTCTGATAGAGACAGAGAAATAAATTGATAATCTGGTAGATAGTATGTGAGGAGTATAATGAGATAATAGAGATCAGGAATAATGAGGAGATTTCTAAGATACTGACTAAATTAGATACTTAGAAGAATAAGAAGGAGGAGTAATGGCAGAATATAATCTGGATATAACTAGAAAGAAGATGAGTATAGAGTTGTAAAGGAGATAAAACTACTAATATATATATATTATATTTGTAAATAGTATAACTAATATTTTCTTATTGAATATAAATAGTCTAAGGAGCTCTATGAGATATCAAAATATCTTTGCTTAGTTGAAAGACTTAAAGGTGGATCTTTTTCTGGAATTAGACAGATATGTATAGATGATAGAATAGTGTAGTATAGTAGTTTAGAGGAGCAGGTAAAGATTTTGGTATAAAAAGGTAAGAGAGAATTGTGTGATATTGTGAGATAGAGAGACTACTTAGTATGGAGAGAGTGGTAAAGACCAGAGTGGAATTCAGTAGTAGTAGGCTCTTACTAATGTCTGGCTGTATAAAGTGATAGAGTAGAGTAGTGTGATGAGCTTCAGGACTATGTAGATCTAGCCAACATTAGTGAGGATATACTGAGAGAGAGCTTTAATATAATGAGTGATGTACTAGTAGATAGATCTCATAAAGAGATAGGAGTTAGTGACTATAGTGGGGTTTGAACTATTAAAGTAGCTCAGCTCTCTGGTGGATATTAGCAGGGTGGAGTAGGGAGACAGAAGGGTCTATATTTACTGGATAAATAGATTGGAGATAGAGATAGACTGGATTCTGACATCTGATTCCAGGGGGCTAGTTGTTTGAGAGAAATTAGAGATGAAATAATATTTTTAATCTGATCATTGAGAGCTATTGGAGCTTGGCCAGTTTGGAGAGAGTAGTAATAGATATAGATATTAGTATCTCAACTTCTCAAGAAGGAGTTATAGAATATATGAGTAGTAAATATTGAAATGAAAATTGTTAGCTAAAAAGATAAGGAGTCCTCAGAAGAAGTCTATTGAGTAAAGTTGAAGAAAACAGCTAAGTTATATTGAGGTAAAACTGATAGATTTAAAGAGACTCAGAGGAGATAGAGGGTAAGGTGGGCTGTCTGAAGAATGGTGATGTTGCAGCTGAAGTGAGTAGAATTATTAGTATAGAAGAATGTGAAGAATTAGAGACTAAGACAGATATGTATAGCTAGAAGTAGAGAAGTTGAAGAGAGGGTTAAGAGAGGAGGAGGAGAATTATGTGTAGAGTTTGGCACTTGGCTGATATAGTAGGGGCTTGAGAAAGACAAGTGGTCAATCAAATATCTATCTGGACTTCTAGATGAGACAGAGGTAGGATGAGGTACTCAATAAAGAGAGCACTCTTATAAATAAAATACATTGAATCTTGAGTTCATTGAAGAGTAGATAGAGAGATCTATAGAGTGAGAAAGAAGATAGTACTGATGAGAGGATAATTGTATACTACCTAGAAGATTGGCACTCTCTACAGATTGATGGTCTTAGAGATTTGACTCAGTCAGTCAGAGAGAAAAATATTTGGAGTATCTTATCAGCTATAAAGTAGAGCACAGCTTCTGGTGAGAATGGCCTGTCTTGAGACTTTTGGAAAAAGATAGTATAGAAATCCTAAGTGTCTTTAGAGATAATGGTACTATATAACTTGGTCCTTATATCTAGAGAGTAGGTTGGGGGTCAGTATCTAGGTCCAGTGATACTGCTTTATAAATTCAAGAGTAGGAGGGAGAATTGAAAGAACTGGAGACCAATTATGCTCCTAGATATAGACAGGAAGTTGGTCATAAAGGTGATTGTAGTAAGGCTACAGAAGGTGGCTCAGGATATTATTAGTAGTAGGCTGATAAGGAATGAGATGACTTAGATATATAGTGTAATTGAGAGAGTGAGACTGAATAGCCAGTTGGTCTTCCTACAGAAGAAGGCCTATAATTGGGTATAGTGAGTCTGACTGGAGAAAGTGTTAGAGAGGATTGTTATCTCTTACTGATTTTGATAATTAATAATCAGTCTTTTGGAGAAAAGCCAGACAGTAATATTGTGCAATAGATATTATAATTTCTTATTCTTATTAGAGAGAAGAGTCTCTCAGAGAGATAAACTATCTTCAATTTTATATATACTATTATTAGAATATTTGATAGATAGAATTTATCACAGAGTATTAGAGCTTTCAATCTTAGGGGTAGTCTGAAAGGTTGAAGTCTTTCAGATGATAAAGTAGTAGAGCTTAGCACTGTTGCTAATATTGTGAGCTGAGGACTATTATTGACTAGTATGAGGAGTGTTCTGGAACTAAGCTTAACCGATATAAGTGTAAGACAATGGTTTTAGAGAATGATTTGGTGGGTGGGAATATTGTGGGTACTATTTTCTCTACTAGAGATATGGTATAGTACATCTCTCTCTGGTACCGCTCAGGTTACACAATGTTCGGAAAGCAACTACAACATCGTTTTGGAGAAAAAGAGACTAACAACATGGCAACCAACAGGCAATCTGAGGTGCATACTGGGCAGGGCGGCTCGAGCGCATTTGACTGGCAGCAAGTGGGGAGAGGCCCTGGCCTGGGGGGAGGGATGAGGGGGCTGCTGGCCAGTGGGTGTGGAAGGGGTGGAGGTGGGAGTGGAGGACAAGGCTCTGGGAGGGTGAGTTTTGCTGAGACTGTGAAGGGGAGGAGGCAGGCATCGGGGCTGGAGGGTTGGTTGAAGAAAGGCAAGGAGACAGAGAAGGCGACTATACATGGAGGAGGGGCCCTTGGCAGAGGGGGAGGTGGGGCTGGAGGTGTAGTGGCTGGGGGGGGGTGTGACAGCTGATGGTGACAGGACTGCTGATCTGGAAAAAAATCCAGATGTGACTGTGGATGGTGTGGCTGAGAGATGGGGGCTTGGGAGACAGGGGGATTTGGCTGATGGTATGATGGGCCTAGTGGTGGCACCATTGCTCAAGAAATCAATTTCGGCATTCATGGTGACACTGTGTTTCCGGGGCCTAGCAGTGACGGCGAAAATGGTTTTGGGGCTGATTGCTAAGCAGGTGGCTGGAGCGGCATCCGTAAAGTTTTTGAAGGGACTGGAGGGTGTAGAGGTGGGTTTTGAGGAGGCTGAGCTATTAGAGGAAGCATTGAAGGTTGGATTGGTAGTTGGGGAGGTGTGTGTACTGATGGCTCAATGCCTGAAATGGGACCCCAGAGTGGTCCAACTATTGGTGAAAGGGGTGCCCATGGTGACGGCGATGGAGATGAGGAAGAGAGTTGAGGAGGTCATGGCAGAGTATGGTGAGGTGGTGGATATTGGATTTAGAGTCTGGGAGGGGACTTTGCTCAGGACGGGAGATGTGGATGTGAGGATTTGGTTGGCAGGAAAGGAGGCAACTGGGAAGGCAAGGGACTGGCCTTCTGGTATGGTCTGAGGGGCGATTGTGTGCAAGGTGATGAGGATGAAGGGGAGCGAGGAAGAGGAAGAGGACCTATTGGAACCACTGGAAGAGCTGAGTGGTGTGGTGGAACGGCGGGCGAAGGCTTGGAGGGCCTTCAAGGAGGCAACACACCTGGAGGTGGTGGATGGGAAGCGATGTCAAGTGAGCAAGGTGCAGTGGGATTGAGATCAGGGACATAAGAGGCAGAAGGAACTACTGGCAAAGATGAAGGGGGGATTTCAGAAGGAGACAAGCAGGATAGTGGCCATGGAGGGGGCCAAAGCGAGTGTCTGGGCTGGCAAGGGAGGCGAAAGTGCTGGGAAGGGGACAGATGAGAACAGGGAGAGGTCTGGCAAGGACCCGTATGCTGATGGGATGCTGGAGGTTTGGGATAAGATATGGGAGAATTCTCCGACACCTACTCCCCTTATCAGACAGGGCCCAGCTTCACGAAACAGAGTAAAGAAGGATGTCCCAGAGGAGTGGGATGAGGCTGTGAGTGCTGGGACTGACACCACAATGGTGGATGGTGGGAGGCCGGCGACCCCTGGAGGAAAGGAGGTGGGGAACCTCCTTTGGATGTGTAGGATGATGAACAACCTGGCGGCTGAGGAGCTTGGTGAGGTGGATCTGAGGGTGATGAGTGATGAACATTGGGCAAGGATTTTGCAGGAGGAAGGGGTGGTGATGGCATTGAAGACAGAGATCCTGGCGGTGTATCTGGAGGAGGAGGGCTATGAGGTGGATAAGGAGTGGGAGGTGGAGATGGCGGAAGTCGCTGGAGAGAGGGCTGAATACTGCTGGAACAAGTGTCATGGACTGCAGCTCTGGCAGGAAGCCTGCCTGGAGTACTGGGAGGAATTCGAGGAGAAGGCAGATGGGGAGATGAACAAGCTATTGGCAGGACTAGAGGCTCAGAGGGCTGAAGAGAAGGAGGTGACCATGGAATATAATCTGGATTTGGCACAGGAGGAGATGAACTTGGAGCAGTAGAGGCAGTTGTTAAAACACCATATTTTACTATGAACAGTACAACAAACATTTTTTCTTTGAACATGAATGGGTTACAGGGTGCTTATCGACATAAAAACATTTTTACTTGGCTGAAGGGATTGGAGGCCGATCTCTTCCTCTTGCAGGATGTCAGGTGTGAGGATGACTTGGATAGACTGGAATGGACGACAGAGTGGGGAGGTGAGGCAGTCTGGAAGGGCAAGGTTGGGATTCTGGTGTGGAAAGGCAAAGGGGAGATAAGGGATGTGCAGAGCTGGGGAGATAGATTGGTCTGGGGAGAGTGGATACGTACAGGTTGGGAGCCAGTTACAGTGGGCTCCTGTTACTGCCCCGTGGTATGGGGGGAGTATGTGAATTGGGTGAAGGGCTTACTGGAGAATGGGATTCTTGCAGAGGTTGGGATGGACATACTTGGTGGGGACTTCAATATGGTCAGGGATGTAATGTGGGACAGAACTGATGGAGGTTGTAGAGCTGAGGGGCAGAGCAGGGGACTGGTAGTATGGGAGGAAGTAGAAAGACTGAGTGCACTGGTGGATGCAGGTAGAGAATGTTGGGGAGATAGGAGGGTGTACATGCACTGGGCTGGGGGCCTGGGGACAAGGATTGATTAGATCCTGACGGCCAGCTGCTGGGGCTTAGATGTTTGGAAGTCACTGGAGGTGGAATGGTGTCCATGGTCAGATCACTGGGGGCTTTTGGGACAGGGGTGCTTTGGGGGAAGTGGGGATGGGCCTGGACATTGGTGCCTCAATTCCTCTTTGTTAGATGATAAGACCTAGTGGGAGGAGTAGGCTAAGGACATTCAGTTGAGAGTGGAGAACTGGCAGCAGGAAGGTGCCTCAATTGGGGTTCGGTGGATGCGATTGAAGGAGATGGCCAAGGTTTACTGGAGCGAGGCTGGCAAGGAGACAGGGAAGCAGAGGAGGTGTAGAGTGTGCTGGGCTTCTACCAGATTGACTAGGCTTTTGGAGGAGTGGGCAAGGTTGAGGATGTTGGAGGGAGAAGATAATTGGAGGTCAATGAGGGTGAAAACAGAGATTGGAGAACTACAACAGGTGCCGCGGGATAAGGAAGAGGTGAGGGTACAGAGCTTGGCAGCACAGCTCTGCTGGCAGGGTCTGGAGGAGGGGGAGAGGCCTTCCAAGTTTCTTACAAGGGCTCTCAGGGCAAGGTGGGTACAGCAATGATGGGAAGAGGTGTTGGACTCAGATGGTACACTGGTGCATGGTGTACAGGACATTCTTGGATTGCTGAAGGAGAGATGGAGTGGATTGTCGAGTGAGGAGGAAGGTGGGACTGATGCCGCAACTATTGACTGAGCATTGGCGGATTGGCATCCACTGCCAGTTGAGGGGCTCGGCGACCTGGTGAGGCCTGTACAGGAAATTGAGATCCACCAGGTTCTTGCCGCGACAACGCCAGGTATGGCACCTGGAGAGAATGGTCTGCCCTGGGACTTTTGGAAGCGAATGGTTGGAGTCCCAGGGGTAGTGGGAGAAATGACAGCATTGTGCAACTTCATTCATCAGACTGGGAGGTGGGTGGGGGAGCAGGACCTTGGGCTGGTGATGCTGCTTTATAAAAACAAAGGAAGGCAGGAGGATTGGAAGAACTGGCACCCAATAATGTTGCTAGATATGGACAGAAAGTTGGTGACTAAGGTGGTGGTGGCACAACTACAGAAGGTGGCCCAGCAAGTCGTGGGTATTGAGCAGAGGGGATTTGTAGGTGGTCGGCTCATCAGGGATGGCACTGCCTGGGTATATTGAGTTATTGAAGGGGCAAGGGCTTGTGGACTGGATGGGTGTCTAGTCTTTATGGACCAGGAGAAAGCTTATGACCAGGTGCAAAGAGTCTGGCTGGCAAAAGTTTTGGATAGAATGGGGGTACTAACCCATTTCCAGTCAGCAATGGTCAGCCTACTGGAAGGGAGTAGGGCAGCGCTCATGTGTAATGGTCATAGAGGGGTAGCATTCCCCTTGGGTAGGGGGTGCCCCAGGGGGACCCACTGTCCCCCATTTTGTATGCTCTATCCCTGTAACCCCTTATGGATAGAATTAGGCGGCAGATAGAAGGACTCTCTGTCTTTGGCATAGGATGGAAAGTTGGGGCCTTTGCTGACGACATGGTGGTTGGTTTGGGTTCGATTGCAGATGTTGAAGAGCTCAAGAAGACTGTGGAGTGGTATGAGGAGAACTCTGGAGCGAAGCTGAATTGGCATAAGTGTGAAACAATGGTGCTCAGCAATGGTCTGGTGGGAGGGGAGGTAATAGGAAAAATTGTCCCTACAGGTGAAGCAGTGCGGTGCTTGGGCATCTATTTGTCAGTCTATGGGTCAGTTCTGCCCAGGCTTTGGTGGGAGCAGAGGGTTGGAATCTGGGAGGAGGCCTTGTGGAGTTGAGGGGGAAGACAATTTTCTCTAACAGGATGGGTCTCCATTTTGAATGTTTACTGGCTGCCAAAGTTATGGTACCTGGCATATCATCTGGACTTCCCAGCCTGGGTGGTGAAGTGATTGGTGAAGTTAGCGAAGGGATGGATTTGGGCTGGAAGGCGGAGTCAGATTGGTTGGGAGACCTTGTCCCTACCAATGGCGAGAGGTGGTCTTGGGCTGGTTGATTTTTCAAACTGGTTACATTGCTTGTGAGCATGGTGGCTAAAGAGGGCAGTGGAATTGCGAGGAGGTGGTTGGGTTCCTCTGCTACAGATGATCTGGGAGAGGCAGACATCACCAAGGGGCTCGACTAGCGATCTCCTCTCTTTGGTCAGACTTCAGAGCACCAAGCAACTGCAATATAAAGGATTTTGGTGGGGGATAGCAGAAGGGGTGCACCGCATTGGAATTCGTTGGCAGGGGAACAAAGGGGAGGAGGATTGGGACCCAGCGATGTGGAGATGGGATCGTATCCTACTGGGTGGCGCTCCTTTAAGTGAGTTCGACATTGGTGATGAAGTGGAATGCCAAAGGGGACCAGGCCAGGATCTGTGGCCTAGCAGTTAGCAAGGAGTTGGAATTGGTGAAGAGTGGGACTGGCATGGTGTGTGGACCTGGAGTGTGGCAGTGAAAAAGTGGATGCCACCAAAGTACTTGGTGGTCTGGTGGCGCATGCTGTGGAGGAATGTTATGCTCAACTTTTGCTCTGAGCACCTTATTGTAGGAGGCTGCTTTGACTGTGAGGAGTGCCATAATGTAGGGCAGGAGGGGGGTTATGTACAGATGCCTGAACATTGGCTAGGAGAGTACAAGGTGTTGGGGGATTTTTGGTGGGCAATTGGGGAACATTTGGGGGAAAAGCGTCAGAGGGATGAAGTACAGGAGAGGTGGGAGGACTTGAGAGATAGATTGATAGGGGGGATAGGGAAGGAGTGGATTACTTTGGGGTGGGCATTGGCTATTTGGGTAGGACTGGCCAGTCACTGGCTATTTGTTTTTGAGGATGGGAGCCAATAGAGCTTGGGGGATCGGTTGATGCGGTGGCATAGGCTTATGGAAGACACCTTAACCAGCTGGTGGCTTGGTTGTGGGCTGCAAGGTGATCGGAGGCGCCGCTTAGTGGAGAAAATTTGTGGACAGAGTGGGGGGAGGGTTGGCATAGTTGGTGATAGGGTGATCTTTATTCCTGAGGAGGTGGGGAGAAGCCCCCCTATGGGGATTGGGTAGTGAGTGGTGATGATGTATACTTATTCATAGACTGATAATAAAGGCGGAGTCCAAGTGACTATAAAAAAAAAAAAAAAAAAAAAAAAAAAAAAAAAAAGAGATATGGTATAGTATCTGGGCATATTTCTGTTAATATATGAGTAAGAGAGTACTTTATTAGAGTATTATTATATAGTCCTGGAAGAGTTTTCTAAGAGTTCTGAATATTCTGAAAGACTGTTTTCTTAAGGTCACAATCAATTTCATATAGAGTACATCCACTATACTTATTGATTTCAAAATTGAATTGATATCTCAACCAAAGTCCTTTTCTAAACTTATTCTAGATATTCAGAATTTTCCATATTTCAGAAAGTTTAAGAATCTAAGACTAGCTTAGTTAAATCAGCATATCACTACAAATAGTATCTAATTATGAAATTTCAGAATCAAGTTAAGAGTGAGACCTAATGTAGTGTAGTTTTACTTAAGAGTAGTTTGTGAGTTATTAAATAGGTTTATTTGCTATTTATGATATTGCTATTGGCTTAGTACTAGGAGTAGTGTGTGAAGGAATATTGTGTAGAAAAGTGTTCTTAGTTATTTATATCTATTCAAGAATAAGTTTCTAAGATCTGGAAGAAGGAATATTTATACTAATGTGAGACTATCTAAATATGAGTATAGCACTTTAGTAATTTGATGTATCAGAATGCAGTTATATAGTATAAGTATGAACTGATATATCAAGAGATCAACTGATTGCTGAGTCAGTATATAATTATATAATATAAGACTAATCTATATAACTATACTATGACTGCTAAGCTATTTATAGATTTAGATACTTTCTGAATATTCTTCAATGAGATCACCATTAATGATATTATTTCTAATAAAGTAGTCATCTAGAAAGAGCAGTTCTTGGATTATATCTCTCTATTTATTTATATAGTAATATATTGAAACCATATTACTGTTCCATAGGATGGCATATCTGTCTCATATGCTAGGTATAGTATCAGTGGGCAGAGAAGAAGTATATCATCTTTGCTTTCATTCAATTCACTATCAGCATACCTTCAGTAGGTTATGATACTATATTTTATAGAGTTATAGTAAGCTGGCAGTTGTTCCTCATATCATTTATACTCAGAAGGTAGAGTTGCTGGTTAAATCTTAAGTGTTGTCTGGAGGTACAAGTTGTGTTCTCTAGTCTCTTCATTATAGTTTAAGTAGTCAAATATAAATGCAGGTTGGTACTCATTCCAGTAGTCATTGTCCTAATAAGTTTTATATACTATTATGAACTATTGTATATTCATTAGTAAGGCTGGCAGGGTGATCAACATTGGCAGAGATATGGCTAGAGGTCATATTAGTATTACAGAGATAATTGCCTTTTACTTTATTATTGTCAAACTGGATTATATTATAGATATACTTCATGATATATCTATCTTTAGATATTTATAGGATATGATCATCTAGATATAGAAAGTATCTGTCTGGGGTTTGGATATACTCAATATATTTATAATTGAGTTCCTGCACTATATTATTGATTTGGCCATAGGTCAGTATAGTAATAATTTCAGTAATAGTAACTCAGAGGCAAATAATATAGATGTATACTCATAAAAGAGTTCTCAATATTTATAAGTGATAAGTTTCTAGTATTGAGACATTTTGGTAGCTGATCTGATAGTAGCTCAAGATTTGTATGATTTGGTGGGTCTTGCTAAGAATGTTCAGGACATTCCATCAGGTTTCTATGAAATAGATTGAAGCTAGACTATAGATATTTATGAGGGGCAGGAGAGCTATAGCTTGGTTGATAATGATATTTCAAATATTAATATAAAAGTGGTTATAGATTTCAGTAGTCATGTCTGAGTATATATTTGAGAGTTGTGGTTGTGATTGGTTATAGTTCTATATTTTAATATATCATATATTTAGTATATATACTTTTAGTTCTAATTGATAAGGTTCCATTTTCATAAATCTTGTATTCTATGATTTCAAGTTGACTGAGCTTTAAGATTTGTGACTTTAATTTTACTTAGCTTCATAATTCACATATAATCTCTGAATTTATTCTAAGAGTAAAATGTGATTTCTATAGCTTGAAAGTTGTATACTTAAAACTCTCCCCTTCTTAGTTTTTCATATCTTCAAGATATTCTAATTTGATCTAGTATTGTTATACTATTTGGATAGTCAAAAGCTTAGTAATGTTCTTTTTTTACAAAAAGTAGTATGCTTATAGTATAGTTGCATAATAAATTGGATTTATACATTAAAGGGTCATGTGTTTGATACTGTATACCAGAGGTGATTCTGATGTTATTTATAATTGAAAAATTTTCTCTAAAGGAATCTTCTTAAATATCCATGCCTCATTTCCCACCAGTGGTATAGAGAGAATAGTCTGGCTTTTAGTTTTGTTATTTTTCTAAAGGGTTAATTCTTTTTTTTGTCTTAATTTGTTGAGTTCTTAATTTTATTTGTGATAATTATGAGAGTGCTTTTAACAATGTTTGGGAGGGATAATAAATAGTATGGGAATAATGAGTGTTGGAGTATTCAAACTCATTGTTCAAAGAGTTATATTCTTGAATTAAGTTGAAAGCAACCTAGAGGTTTGTTTTGGATTTCCAGAATTGGGTAATCTTTTTACTTATATTCTGGGTGATTTTTGTGGCTATATTTGTTGAGAATTTGTTCAACTTCATATTTCTCTTAGTTATTAATAATAATAGATACTAGTGGTTTTGTAGTTTAATTTGGGAATAGTTTATCATCATTTTCATTATATTGCTTAAGGTGTTGAATATTGAAGACTGTGTGAATTTTGATGGTATCTAGTAGTGCTAATTTGTAGAAAGTTGGAGAGACTTGTGTGATGACTATGAATAGTTCAATGAACTTGCTGTTAAGCTTTATAGAGAGTGTAAGAGGGTTACTTTTTAGGGTAACTGTTACGTAGTTCTGGAAGGGTTTTCTGGAAGTTCTGGATTTTCTGGAAGACCGTTTTCTTATGGTCAAGATCAATTTCGTATGGAATATGTCATCTACGCTTATTGACTTCAAGATTGGGTTGACGTCTCAACCAAAGTCCTTTTTTCGGACTAGTTCTGGATATTCAGGGTTTTCCAAATTTCAGGAAGTTCAAGAAACTAAGGCCAGCTTAGTTGAATTGGCGTATCGCTGCAGACAATACCCAATTAGGAAATTTCGTGACGGGGTTAGGAGTAGGACCTAACGGGGAGCGGATTTACTTAAGAGTGGTTTGTGGGTTATTAAATAGGTTTATTC
>RBNI01001632.1:0-21539 GCA_003990745.1 Jimgerdemannia flammicorona | reverse complement strand
TTTTTTTACGTCATCGCACCAACTCCATCAAAGCAGGTTCAATTAATCCATGATGCTCAACACCGACTCAGCATCGGTTCCGGCGTCCCTCTTGTCAATCCCGCTCCACCACATGACACGATCGGCCTCCCTGTCGCCCATCCACATCCTCCTCCGCTCCGAAACGCGGGCGTGGACTTTCCAGAAATGCTTGAGCATGGCCTGCTGGCAGAAGGCGTAGCCGACCCGGTTCCACCCGTCGGGCGTGTGCTTTTCCACGTGCCGAATGAAGCCGATCTTCTTCCCGCAGAGGAGACACGCGCGCCACAATGGGAAGGCCTCCGGGTGACGCCGGAAGAACTCGAGGGTCCACGGTTCCAGCGGGTGGAGGTGGAAAAGCGTGCCATCGTGGATGTGAGGCAGCGGCACACGGCCTTCGGATCTCAGGGGGGACGGGAGCTCGAGCGGCGTGGGCGCGGGCGATGGGAAGGGCGAAATTGAGGGCAAATTTGGAGGGGAGCCCTGTATCGATGGTGGTGGCGCTTGTTGGTCTAGCTGCTCTTGTAGTTGCTTTGGTACAGCCTGCGAAACGGGAGATTCCATGGGCCTTTTGGAGGTCGTTCTCCCCGCGAACAATTGGGCGAGTTGCTAGGAAAGAATGCAAGAAACACAGGACCAGATTGTAAATAAAACAACACTGACGCGAAAGGATCGTTCTACTGTCACATGATCTAGGCAATATCCTTCACAACTCCAATCCTGATTCTGTGAAGTGCAGCTTCAGGAAGAAAGCATGTCTTTGTGTCACCCTATCGGTATATACCCAGCACAACTTGATACGCCTGGACAGGTTAGTACAATAAGATAAACCCATCGTCGTCTGCTTGCAATCTTCCATTCTTCCTCCCAGTTGCAATGGCTTTTGATGCTTTGTAAAATTTTATCCTCTAAGCTCACAATTGCGAAGCTAAGATTGCAAGTATATACAGATTCTCGCAAGAAAAACAAATAAATAAATAAATTGAGCTACATGTTGTATATACTAAGCAGGATGGTCAATTCACACCTACACCTACAGCAACAGCGACTAAACGTTTGTTTATGCAAATGGGATCCTGTTCCAGCTGCAGGATAATTGCTACGCGTTTGCCAGGTACAATTTCATTTCGCGAGCTTTCTGGCGCGCGACGATGTAATTATTTGTGATTTCAACTTTGTCGACAAGCAAGGCCATCGGACGAGCAATGGCGAATGCGCCGTGAGTTTGTGATATCCAAGCATTCCCTGTTTTGGATGTCGCCGTCGGTTGGGAGTTTGACCAGCCATCTCACTCTCGACCTGAAGCCAATTATATTACGATTTAGCACAGGATTTCGGACAAAATGTCTCAGTCAATCACCACAAGCCATGTCCTTTCTCTTTTGGGCAAATGTCTGTGCATTCTCTTTCACATCACATGTTTTATCTGGCTGTATTGTCAATGTTTTAACTGGCTGGTTATTCTAAGCTAGAAAGAACTGAGTTAGACTCAGATAAACAAAATTGATTATAACTAGCTAATTACTATTAATTAAACATTAGATAAAGATAGATAATTATTATATTATAATTTTATTAATATAAATTGATAAAACAAATACCTATTATTAGCTTATAACTTTGTTATCTGTTGGAATATTTTTCCTGTTCTATCTTTTTCAGATTTTATTTTTTATTATATTAACTAAAATAGTCAGATCAAAATAAAATAAAATATTCTTAATAATTAAATTTAATTTTACTTATAAAGTTCTGGTTGACCAAAGTATTATTTTTGAACATTACACTAACTACTATCTATATATATCACCAAATCCTTTTTTTTTTTCTTTTTCTTGCCTTTATTCTAATAATAATAATACTAATAAACATCGGTTTTAAAAATCGAATATTGTGATATGGTACAAAACAGATTAAGGGGCGCTATTTTGTGCGACACCAAAGGGGCGAAGAGAAGGAAAAGACCAAGGATCAATAGCCAATAGGGATCATTAGCCATCATTAGCCATAAATCCTTGAGCGGTATTATTGGGGTTAGCAGAGGTCTCCACTAAATGCTTTTCGATGCGTGTGATGATTTTATGCCATTTTGCTAGCCAGCCCTCTTTCATATTTATCTCACAGCAAGAGAAAGAGGCAAGTCCGATAGCTTTCGATTTCTTCAGTCCTCGATCCTTTTTTTTGCAGTAATGACGAATATATGTAGTCATTGGTTTTTGCAATTTTGGTGGCAGACTTGGTTTTCTTTTTTTGCCTTGCGACTGAATATCATTTGACAAACTCCTGCCACACATATTTAATAAGTCCAAGCACCGAAGGCGCAAATTGAATCGCATCACCGATCCACGTCTCCACGAATGAGCTTGAACAGGTAGTTTACGATCCGGTCCGGGTCGTCTCGCAGGCCGCTATCGTGGTATTGTGAGCATTAATTAGGGACGTCGTTTGTGACAGCTCTATCCGCATATTGGCAGGTGAGCTCCGACGACACAATTCTCAAATAGGAAAACCCATGACAAGCTCGCGCTATTTCTTACCTATGCATGTATTCGTTTGTAATCCATTTCTGATAACCTCGGATGTTCTCTGCCATCTGTTCCGAGAGCTGAATATCCACGTACCTGCAAGACAGTTTAGCAATTGTATTAGAATATCCGATATCATTAGATCCATCGACTGCAATATATCCGTACGTTCTGCAGTCACTTATCCCAATCATCGGACGTTTGAAAAACAAGTTGGTCTGTTGACAATAACCTACATGTCATCGTAATAGCTTACGCCCGCCACGGGGACAGTGTTCCTTCGCAACTGCGCTATATCGTAAAGCGGAGTCCATCCGTCGTATTGTGCGAGGAGCTCGGCAACGGCTTTGAGGGGACGGAGCTCGGCATAGTCGTCGAACATCCAGGGATAGATACACTCACCTGCAAAGAGGAAGAAGACGGAGTGTTAGACAAGGAGCTAAATTGAGGACCAATATAATTGTAACATTGACGCGAAACTATATCCAAGAAGCAAGTTTTGGCGATTCGGGTACACTCGGATAAATAGTGGAGCTGAGCCTGCGAAAGTCAAAATATACCTGTGAAATTCACGGGACTTTCCTTCCTCGTCACATTTTTCTCAATCTCCTCCCACCTGTATTCAAAGTCTTCCCTCCACGGTTCCTCCCCTCTGACCCTCTCGGCGCTCCAATTGGTTGGCCCTCCACTCTTCTGCGAGTAGACTTGTTCGTGTAAGATGGCGTAAATCACGTTGGTATCCCAGCTCTGCAATCCCTGTACCTCATCTAGGGTTTTGTACTGCAGCTTCCCGAAAGATACAACATCACGACATGCATGTAGGACAACTTGGTGGACGGTATCATGGCCGCCCACGAACCCAAACTGGATGCCCAGCTGCAGGAAGCGGCGAATAGTCAGGAGGCCGCCGTTAGGGAGCGCGGTAGGGTGCGAGTGCAGGTGTGAGAGGATGAGGCGAACGCGCGCGACGTCTTGTGGATACTTGGCGTAGTAGACACGATTGCGCTGGAGGATGCGAGGGTACAGAGCGCGGTAGACGGAGTCGGGGTGGGATACTGGGGGCGGTATGCCGCCGGTGATGAGGGCTTGCTTGATCGAGTTCGGACTAAGAACGTTTAGGGTGATAAGGAGGAAGGATTGGGTATGGTGTTAATCGGGAATGCTTGATCCGTGGCGCACACGATGAAAATGATGGATCGATACAATATTTGAGTTGTTTCTATCAAAGCATACTCACAACAGCGATAGATAGGTTGTGACGCAAAAGCCTCCGAAGCTCAGTCCCAAAAGTGTGATCTTGGTTTCCCCCTCGCTCTCCTTCCTCCCCTCCGTCACCTTCTCCCTGATCACCTCGCAATCACGCACAATAGAATCCGCCCTAAAGAGCTTCAAGTAGTCGGCCTTCTTCTGATCATTTTCACCAAACATGTAGGACAGCGTGCCAGCCGAGACAGGGGTCGACATGCCCGTCCCGCGCTGGTCCAAGAGAAGGACCTGGAAACCTTTGTCGAAGGCGATCTTAATCCAGCCGCCATGAGCAGAGGAAGGAAAGCGACACTCGAATCCGGGACCACCCTAGTAGCATGGGCGATGTTGGAGTTTGGTGAGGGCTCGGGAGTTCACGCAAAAGAAAGAATGAGAGAATAAGTGATATATACATACCTGGAGGTAGAGAAGGAAGGGCATCTTCTTTACATCACCAAGCTTGTCAATGGGAACAAGATGCCGGGCAAAAACGAGGATTGTTTTACCAGTCGGGGAGTTGACATGATCTGTAGAAGTGCGTGTTGCCGGTTGCAAGAACATTTGTCAATGTGGAATTGCAGCGGAACACATTCGGTTTCCACACGACGTGACCAGTAAATGCCTAAAGTAACATGCCTAAGGGGCAGTCGAAGAAACGTTCAAAAACACGGGCTCCAGGGATGTTGTAGGATTCGACATCGGGATCGTCAAGGATATGGGCCATTGGGGTTGAATAGAGGTCGGCTTTCCTTTCGTTTCAAAGTTCCCAGGGATTTCAATAGGGCTGGAGGGTCACGTGATACAATGCATATCCCACAATTTCACCCATAGCTCATAGCTTTCTCGATCGTGTTCTGCTCACTTCTAGTGCGCTTCTTTTTAATAATAATAATAATCTCACTCGAGCAAAACAAAAACGAGCCTACCAGGGGTCGAACCTGGAATCTCCTGATTCGTAGTCAGGCGCCTTATCCATTTGGCCATAGGCCCAATTCAATTGATGACGTAATTGATTTTTTATAATATATATTTTATCATAAACTAGATAAGTTGAACACGAACATCAAGCTTTATTATTTCATTTTTATTATAAATATTTTTAAGTATATAAGATAAAGAACTATCCTTCACCAGATAATCTAAAACAAGTCCCGCGATAGAGGAAATGCGTCAGGTTAGAGTATTATCTCTGGACAGATCTCACCAACCGATATTCTATAGTGTATGGGGTTGATATTACAGATTTTATCGGTAATGGCCAGAGCAATCACACATAGCACTCGCATTTCGCAATTCTTAGTCGTACCTCGGCTCAAAAATCCTTCTTCCGGAACTTGCCGGCAATTTTCCTTTCCGGCCTCATGCAGCAGGAAATAGCTACCGATAAGGTAGGTGGATTTTCATCGATTCCTGTTTTGCATTTGGCATACAGTAAGTGGCTCACCTTCGTCCGTTCAAGGATTACTCCTTCCCAAAACTCTTGTCGGTCCTTAGATCCATTTTCCCAGTAAAACCTCTTATAAATAAAAAAGGCTCGCAATGGCGGAAACGTCCCAAGTCCGAATGAGAGCTGCGACCCCGAAGTCCGGATGAGCGCGGACCAGGAGCACCCTTAAAGGCGCAATGGTGGGGCACCATCACTTTGGCGGCGGATGAAAGCTACGATCCCGAAGTCCGGATGAGAGGGGGCCAGGAACACACTTAAAGGGCGAAATGGTGGACCACCAGATGAGAGCGGACCAGGAACACCCTTAAAGGCGCAACAGTGGGGCATCGGATGAGAGCGGACTACGAGGGTTACCAACATCACTTGGGTCCGGAATGAGAGCCTACAGTTATCACGAGCACGCTCTCAATCAAAATAATACCTTCAACATGTCTCGATCGCCCTCTTTCAATTCCTTTGAAAGCGATGCACCCATATGCACTATCAAGCACCATCCAATCCTCCAAATATGGGCCTGTGTTGATCAAATGTGCCCGACATAGCCTAGGAAATTCCATATAAGACCAGGGTTTCTCTCCACTAGGTACCCGACAAGATCTAAATGGAGGATGGTAAGCATAAACCAGAAACAAAAAACTAAAAATAAAAAACAAAACTATAACCGCCATCGATGATACTTACAGGAGTAGCACGGCTCTGGCCATTTGTTGTCCATGCCTGGCAACATATTGGAAGGAACACCAAGATGGTAACCTTGGAATGACATTACAAGTCCACTATGCGGGCAAACGAGTGGTCAAAAAAAAAAAAAAAAAAAAGCTGGCTTACCTGACGTTTGCAGTTTCGGTCACAGCTTGGCTTGATTACTATGGTAGTGACAACCGTTCGAAGGCTTTACAAGTAGCAAGGCGCATCCTTAGAATGGCAAACGAAGGGGTGGTCGTAAACAAAATGCTGTACGCCTACCTGTAACGATGGTCGTACAAAAGATCTAAGCACACGTTGAAGGAGCTTGGACACAACGCGCTGGTAAAAGCGTTGCTCGCGTTGTTGTTGTTGAAAGAAAAACTATATATTTATGTATTTTACCGGTGACGTCACAAGCTTACCAAGATAATGTCGTCATAATTATGTCAACATTCAGTGTGTAGCGCTATCATGATACTGAAATCTTTGTTTTCAATCAAGGAAGACGTTACAGAGGCATAATTATATACGAGGATAACATGGATATTATATACTATATTACACTATGCTGCGCGAAGAATAAACAGAAGAAGGTTTGCATATGTACATGAATGAATTTGGGGTATATATAGAAGTGTTTGCGAAAACTGGCAATGACAAAAGAGAGAAGGGGGGGGGGGAGCGATAGCATTATAGCATAGTCCACGAGGTCAGTATATTAGAAGAGTCGTTTAAACGAAAATGTTCAATTCTGCAATGCGCTTCCATCCCCCTTTTCAGCTCAACCGATCATGGCAAGTACACATTCCGGGCGGCAGGCGCATCTGCTGTGATCATTGTGCCCCGCGAAACACTCCACCTCCGCCAACTCATGTTGGTCGCCCTTGCCCTCTCCGTCCATTTTTTGTTTCTTTGCCGCCTCCTCACCTTCTTCCTTTTCCTCGCCCCTCACTCTTTTTTTCCTTTCTCCGCCAATCAATACGACGCTAACTGGCGCTTTTCCACCTCTCCATGCTAGTGCATCATGCTTTTCAGCAAAATGCGCGTGCATCGCGCGCGGGTCGTAGGCCCCTGTGACGAGGTTGAAATAACAGATGGATTTACGACATGCATGACAAGTGTGCCAGAGGCGCAACGCCGAAGGGTGCTGCGCATGGAGCCGCGAGGTGGTGGGGTCGGGGAAGTGAAAGATAGGGGGCGTTGCGGTTGCCGGGGGAGAGGTGGCCACTTTTGAAGCGAAATTTACGGGCTGGTTAGGTTCCACATTCGTTGGGCCAGCCTGGGCTGACGAGACTGAGACCGGTGTCTTTATCGGCCGAGCCGCTGCTGCCACCGTCTCAAACGCCGCACTAGGGCTATCGAACACGGGACGCTGAGCCACACGTTGTGTGGGGGCATCCATGGAGCCCGTGGCAATATTAAGGCTTGTGCGAAAATTCTGAGGGGTAACCAGGTCGGTCGGTTTGTTGGTCACCGAAGCCACAAGTGTGGGTGTAACGTTTCCGCGCTGGCGCGACACTCTGTAGACTGCGTGGCTCGCGTGGCTCGCGGGTGTTTTGGCGGGTGTGAAGTCTAACGGGGAGGTGAGTTTCCACCGGGGTGGGTCCATCATCAAGGCCATATTGAAGGCTGGAAGGTTGTTGAAGGTTGTTTGGCTGTTGAAGGCTGTTGAAGGCTGTTGGAGGTTGTTGGAGGTTGTTGGAGGTTGTTGAAGGTTGTTGAAGGTTGTTGAAGGTTGTTGAAGGTTGTTGAAGGTTGTTGAAGGTTGTTGAAGGTTGTTGAAGGTTGTTGAAGGTTGTTGAAGGCTGTTGAAGGCTGTTGAAGGCTGTTGAAGGCTGTTGAAGGCTGTTGAAGGCTGTTGCTGTTCAAGTTGGTATGACGGAAGCCGGATTTATGCGGGATGTGTGGAATGGGGTGAGGGTGATCAAGTGACGGAAATTGGGACCAACGTCCCTTTTTATACCTCTCAGGGGTCAAGTCAAGTGGCGTTTTCTGAGTGGCGTCTGCGGGGCCACCTGACTGCGGTATGATCCTTCTGCTGAAAATAACTGTGCCCTAACCCAGCGCGATTTAAACAAACAGACGCTGCGGTCCTGCCGCTTGCAGAAGTCAGCAAATGGAAAACACTTTCACCAGGTCGACTGTGATGTGGATGCATATCACACAAACATGGAATCTATCCAACCTTAGTCTTCGAAATACACCTCCTCGGGCCAGTTCGAAATGTCCAAAGAGTATGAATAGACGGCCGCAGCTGACATTTGTTGATGGGATAATCACGTGCTAGATTTGGGCACTTGGATAAGCTCAACCTTAAACTTCAAGATTATGGCATACATGCCACCATAATTACTCCGAAATGACATAAAAGCTGTGTCAGTGTCAATTAAAGCACGTAGACCCAACTTCCCTCCTTAGGCTTTCTGATAGCTTGTTATCTTTATTGAAATGACGCACATAATTATGGATTCGTGCCGCCGTTGTAGCCATGCCTTTTTATTTTTTTCATTTTTCATAATGGCATGCTTTGAATTCCAATCATATACAATGGTAAACGTAATCATCAATAACAGGGGTACAATATTCCCCTCAATGCGATTCAAGCCCAGTACGCTCCAATCAGCCTCAGCTCACATGATTTACTGTGCCCAAACTGCTCGTTTCATTTTGGAATCTCCTTTCTCCTCTTCCCGAATCGTCCCAAAATTTGCACATCATCAATGATCCATATTGATATGATCTGGGGGTGGCAGGCCATATGTAACACAAACACGTCGGCCCACGATGGGCCATGTATAATATCCTATCAAGGGAAAAAAAAAATATGAAAATGGTGGAATAGTGGGAAGTGGAAGGGTTTGCGAGGGCTTTGTGCGACATGCGAAATACCAAGGCGAAACGTATACCAGGGAGCAATGCGAGGTAGGCAAAGGAGCGACACATATTGGACCCAGTAGAAGATGAACGTTCATTCAGCAAGCGGTTTATGTAACATATGTAGTACAATACAATTTATTTATGTATATACAAAATGATGGCAAGTGTTGAATGCCAACCGCCAAGATCGGTGATGTTGCTTAAATGTGACAGCATCACGCAACGGATTTCTTAACCCTCCTGCGATCATCACGTCTCTTTCTCGTGTAGTCGGCTTTGATGGTGAAGGTTGGGGAAGCGTTCCCGCTATCCCCAAACAGCACGATAATGTAATTGTCACCCGGATTCAAGTCCTTGGGCACAACGATGCTCTGGTGGCTTTCATAGAGATCAAACCCTTTGGCAACTGTCCAGTCTGCAACGAGTAGTGAGTAACGTTAGTATCCCTTGAGTGTGTTCTGATTACTACTGCTATTGACATTTCGCTCGGGTCAACTTACTCAAATGCTCGTTTATATCTCCAGGATTTAAGTACCCGATCATAATCATTCCAGGTGTGCCTTTCGGGATGCCCGTCGAATTCCTTCAAGAAACGTGATCAAATCAGCTGGGAGGCCTCACCTCGTTGTATCATGAAATCAATATTTGGCGAGAAATTCTTACGAACCATTGTACGAGTTCTTTGTGTCCTACCGTCCATACCGAGTCAGAGTTTGGTAGAATGATTTTCGGGGCGTAGACTATGGCAAATGTGGTGTGCAGGATGAAGGCGAGAACGATGCCAGACAAAACTGCTCGCATTGTGAGAAAATTTGCAGTGTAAGCGTGGTTGATATGAGGTGTAAACGTGGTTGAGGTGAGGTAGAACAAGGGAAGAGCAGCGGTTTATATAATACTCACACGACGCTAGAAAATAAAGCTACTAGTTAGAAAGGGGTCGGGCGTTGGTTAAATTGATCAGCCAAGCAGGAATCGGCGTCTCTTTTTTTTTTTTAGCCTTGGCCCCAGAGGGGATCATCGACATGATATCATATCTCAAGCAACGGCGGGATTACGTCACGCACGCAGCCTTCGTTCTATTATTTCGATCTGGCGTATATGATCCCCCCTGGGACAATACCATGATATCAACCCACCATCGGGACAGTCAAGCCATGATAAAGTCCCCTGACTCCCGCGGTAATCACCAAGGTTCCATCATGCGTTTGATGCAATAGTAGATATTTGTCGCTCGGAACTTGGCCAAAACCAGTTATTACCATTAACCAGCTGCAAATTACGTCATTAACACCCAAAAAGATTGTTCGAGACGTGTTTCTCCGCGCGATCTCGGCACAAGCGCACAAGTTCCGGATCGGCCTATTGAAATGAGCAACAGTATGGTGGGGAGGGTGAAGTAAAACGTCAACGTATCGACCGTAGCAACAGGTACACACCCCTTCCCCCCCCAAAAAAAAAAAAAAAAAAAAAAAAAACGGGGCTGGAGATCTAAGAAGAGTGAGAAAGCATATACTTAAAGACCCGTACCTCAGTATATACTAGCGCGCAGTATCTTGTGCCAGAGGTCAGGGCAGCTGATCGTGAGAATAAGAAGTGTGTTTATGCCAGGTGACATCTCAAGTGGTCAGGCTTAGACGTCAGTGAATAGCAGTCTGATTGCGGAGAGCGCAACCAAGCCACCCCCAATTTGGACGCGCCAGTAGTCTGAAGTCGCACGGACTGCGTGAATATCCCGAACGATGAGAGCCCTTTGGACCCCGATTAGGCGCGCCTCATTCTCTAACTCCCATATCCCTTTCTTCTTTCGCGAGTCAAAGATAAGAACAATGCTCAAGGCCTCCACGCAGGTTGACAAGACACCCATAGCCCCCGAACACCCAGAGCCCAGAAACCCTATCGTCGACCCAAACGTACAGACCGCCACCTCCCAGGATGAGGCTGAACTTGGCCTTAACGCCCCAGAGGAATATGAACAGCACTGTTTGTTGTTCCCATCCTATGCCACAAAGCAGAAGGATGATGGTGAGTTTCTTTTAGTCTACTCTGCTCTATTCGTGTGCACGAACGGCAGGTCATAACTTCTCCGATGTTCCTTCAACAATAACACTCGGTATATCCACTTTCCCTCTTTTCAGGCACCACTGGTGAAAACTGGCAGGCCCGCATCCGTGGCTGGGCCTTCCAAGCCCCAAAGTCTTCGCGTTCCCGCGAGGTGTTCCTCGACCTGACCTCCTACTTCACGGGCATTCATTCTTCCACCGACGAGCGGTGGGAGATCCTCAAGGCCCGCACACAACTCTTCTGGGCCTCCAATTTTAACCACGGTGAATATACTATCCAGGTCGTCGGCGTCACTACTTCCAAAAAGATGGAGGTCGAAGGCGACCCTACCAACAAACCTCCTACATCCACCCTTGCCGTCGCGGGGGCAGCACCCACTCCGACGAAGTCGAATTCATTTATCACCTCAGCCTCCGGGACCATCACGAATACCATCTCCTCTTTCTGGTCGAAACCTGCGGGCGAGAAGATTGGGAAGGTCGTCCAGAAGATCGACGCCAAGATTTCGTCCCATACCATCAAAATCAAACCTCAGGCGGGACATTTCCAGGGGACCATCGCTGTCACCCCTGCCGATTTCGACAGGTGGATGCACGAGGAAGGATTCCTACATTCTCTGGGACATAGTGATACGTCAGTTAGGCTAATCAAGGTTCAGGCTTACCAGTCGGAGTTGCGTGAGTAGTGGGGTCATTCTCTTGCGTCTTAATTATATATATAGGAGGCATAACGGGGAAGATCCACAAGAAATTTGATCGTGTTGGCCAAATTTACCCTCACTAGAGATGATTGAGGCTCAGAACATCAAAATCAATTAGCAATTTCTCCTAACTCGTAATTTGAACTTTCGTCCATTACCCTCTCATTTCGACGGTAGACCCCCCTGCGTACGGCGTCGTCAATCTTGTCCAGCCTGAGGGCACGTCCATCATCTCGGTTAGCGCTGCCCCATTCCCTATTCCCTATTCCGTTTCTAGCGTGTCTAGACATAGTCAAGTTCTCAATGCTCAATTTCTTGCATCCCCAATCAGGACATTGATGATACCATCAAAGACACTGACATCCTTGCCGGTGGCAAAGTAGTTCTCTCCAACACTTTCCTGCACGAATTCAAAGACGTGGGTTCTTTTTCCGTCTCTCTCTTTTTTTTTTTTTTTTTTTTTTTTTTTTTTTTTTTGTCTTCTTTCGGTGAAACCTCTTGCTGAAACACCCTTCGCTTCCGTTCCCCCTGACAGGTCCCTGGCATGGCCGAAACATACCGCACCCTCTATCAGCGTGGCGCTAGCATCCATTATGTCAGTAACGGGCCTTGGCAACTTTTCCCCATGGTTCGCGCCTTCTTCCAGACGTATGAGTTCCCGCCAGGTTCTGCCCACATGAAGTTTTACGATGGTTTGATCAAGAGCGCATATCAGCAAAAAGAGAACCCCATGGCATCCAAGTTCTTCTACATCAGAGAATTGCTGAAGGTGCGTGTGGATGCGTGAGAAATGGAATGGCAGGTTGCTAACAATGAGGTTTGATGATATATATTTAGTGCCGAGATTACAGAATTGAGATCCCTCTTTCGCTTTTACATTCATTCGCTAGGACTTCCCTCATCGCAAGTTTATTCTTATTGGCGACACTGGCGAATTGGACCCTGAAATGTGACTTTTTGTATTCCTCTTCCTTACTGTATTTTATTCCAGTTGGCAAACCAATAAGTATAATTCGACCCACCCAATCAATATGCTAATACTACCGCTCTTCCCAATAACTAGTTACACCACTATCGCTCGCGAACACCCCGACCAGATCATCCGCATTTTCATCCGTGATGTCACGACCGCACGCGTCAAGGACCTCCCTGCCGAAGAACCCCACGCCTCCTACATCAAGACCTTCCCCGTCCTCATATCCCATATTTACGGATATTACAGTGGCCCCGCGGAATCCGCCACGACGGCTCCTAAGACCCCCGCCGAGTTGAAGTCCCAGATGAAGGAAAACGAGGCCATTGCCGTTCTCGTGAACAAGCAGCAACAGATGGACCAGCACCTTGACGCCGAGATTCCCCCGACGCCGACGCCAGAGGAGAAGAGAAGTATCGTTTCCGCTGTCTACAACGACCTGGTTCAACTGTATTCCACCGCGACCCCGACCGCACAACCCCATAATTGCGTTCGAGCCCCCACCATTGTCGCACATTCGGCCGAGGCTCAGAAGTCGGAAGATCATACCGTCGAGCTCAAGACGCCGTTGCATATGTTCCAAGAAAGGATTGACAAGTTGACAGAGGGGTTGCCCGGCGGATTGTTCAGCTTGTTTACAGACGCGAAACAGATCTTGGATGACAATACGGTCAAGAAGGCTTTCAAGAGTAACAGTTGGTGGTAATTTTGGCTTCGCCGATATTTATTTGAATTAATAAAGATCGAAGACAACGTCCATTATATGACAGACAACATGGTGAAAGATGGAAGTTTTTTTTTTTTTTTTTTTCTTCTTTCGAGGGGAAGAACCCACCGCATGTTGTGAAAATGGCATTCACTAAAGCATTACTTATATCGACTTTTCTTGCGTTTTGGCATCGGTGCTTATCTCATCCGCACACGCGATCGATTTGATAAAGTTGTTGCCAATTAATCTCTGGTCAATTGGATCTGTGCATGAGAAGGTGAAAGTAGAACAATGTCTGTGACCAAAAAAGACTGCATGAAAACTCATTCTTTGCCCAATTCCCAATTTGGTTTATTGTCATGTTCGACTGGTGATTGACAAAAAGAACACCACAGCCACAGTACCAGCTCCTCTGACTGTCATTCCAGATGCCCCGCAAAGTTCTCAAGACCTTTCCTACCGACTCGCCCATCGATGCTGGCGCCCACGACGATCATCTGTATGATAAGGCGTTACATCCCTGGCGTGCCTTCTTGAGGCGCATCCTGTTGCCCATCGTCCGGAACGAGACCGACATGCTCGCCGCTTTCCAGGTGAACTGTAGCACACACCTTGACCTGGATAATTCTCGGCCGGAATCTTGAGAAACACAGAACTCGCCAGACAATAACGTTGGAATAGCTTATCACGGCACTTTGCTTCGGTTCTGACGCAGGTGGCGATCCGCACGCCACTCCTCGATAGCTACTTAATCTGGACAGCCAACCTCGGAACCCATACCTTCTTCATGGTCGGATTGCCGCTACTCTTTTGGTTTGGCCAGGCGGAGCTTGGGCGCGCGTGAGTCTTTATTCAATTCTTCATGGTGTTGGATACGATGATTTTGACTTTGATGGGCAATTCTTACCACCGATCTGATATCTATAACGGCTTCGATCTAACAAAACAGCCTTGTGACCATTCTCTCCTTTGGAGTGTTCTGGTGCGCTTTCATCAAGGTAAAACGCAAATATTTGTTCGCACGATCAAATCTCGCGTTTCTTCAATTGAATCATTCTCATTCTTTACGTTCCTACCTTTTTGTCATACTTTTCTCACGCATGCGTTCTGTACCCTAGGACTTCATGTGCCTCCCCCGCCCTCTCTCACCCCCCGTCCACCGCCTCACAATGTCCACATCTACTGCTCTCGAGTATGGTTTTCCATCTACCCACTCTGCCAACTCTGTCTCCGTTGCCCTTTATCTGTTCTCCTGGGTGTTGGAGACCGTACCCGCAGGTTCGCCTTGGCGCACGATCGCCATATCAGGCTTGGGTGTGTACGTGTTCAGTGTGGTGTTTGGGAGGATCTATTGCGGGATGCATAGTTTAACCGGTAAGCTTCTACGGGTTTGTGAGGAGCTAGGTTGGTTATGAGGTTGGGTTTGCTTTCTCCGTGTACCAGCTGCACAACGAGAATGAATTGGTGTAATTGGTGCGCGTTGAAGCGTAGCTGGCTCCGTTGCCACTTTGGCTCGACCTTTCCCATCACCCGAAATGCGAAGAATTCCAGTCTCGCTCGATCGGTGCACACAAAAACGTTCTTCGTCACCATGTCGCCGCGACACCCACAACCTATTGTTCCACAACCAAAGTGCGCTACCCGCTGTCCCGTTTGGAGATAACGAAACTATCGGCACGACGTCATACCAACGGTTGCCCCTCAATTGTTGTCTCTGTCCCGCTGCATGCTCGTCGACCTCTTCACCGATCACGCGTACCTTCGTTGTCACAATGTGGCCCAACTCGTTATCTCGGCCGGCTATTCACATAGCGTTCGCCCTCCGCCACGCCGTCGCCCTCTGCCATGCCGTCGCCCTCTGCCACGCCGTCGTTTGGCCTGGCTCGACCCGCCGATCACAAAGTGCTCAATATCAAACTAACTACGCTTCAGCGTTGTGTGCCACATCTCGACGACGGACACTGACAGTCTGAACCCTTTCGTATCACATGCCATATTATATGGTAACGACATTGACGATAAGTTTTATCTGTAACGTTTCTGCAACAGACATTGTGGGTGGTATTCTCGTCGCCTACTGCCTATACCTGGCGCAGTGGATTTTCCGCGTCGAGTTCGAAACCTTGGTTACAGGGGACGGATATTGGGGTGAGCAAATAGGGTGTTTTGTTGGTTGTATCTTGAAATTAAATCCATTTACAGAAGCTCGCAGTAGGCGGGTCAACCACTAATCTCGACATCGACATTGACGCTTTTGTTTATCATATGAACGATTCTTTCACGTCACCCGCCAATATCCTCGCAGTATTTCTCACCGTACCCATCTGCCTTGCACTTGTTGGCATCCACCCGGATCCCGTGGACCGATGCCCCTGTTTTGAGGATTCCGTATGTTTCATGGGCGTATTGATTGGCCTAATCCCGGGATCATGGGTGTACGCGCATTCAACCTACGCGTGGGATCAGCCTGCTCGCGGGACCACACCCTATGATGTGAGGACTATAGGGATAGTGGTATCGGCGTTGAGGGTCATCTTTGGTGAGTTTGAAATTACTTTTGGTGTGGGTTCTGCTTGGAGGAGAGGCAAGGTTAGTCATCTAACCGTGCATAGCAAGCTAATTTATCGCACGAAGGCAAAAATTACGAACGAACAGCGATACACTGACTCACGGCCATCGATACATTCCCATTCTGTCACCTCCCAAAACATCGCACTAGGCGTTGCAATCCTGTTCATTTGGCGAATGATTGCCAAAAAGTCCGCGTACAGCCTCTTACCTCCAATCTACCGCGCCTTTAACCTCCCTCATCGCAAATTCGAGATTGCTGCTCGCACCTACCGCTCACTCCACGACGAGCCCATTCATCCGATCCCCTCCGTCCTTGACCTCCGCGCTCTCGCTCAATCTGCTGCAGATTCGGATCACGTTGGCTTGCAGTCTACTATTGACGTTCACGAGCGGATGGCGCGTGATGCCGCCGCCGTTCTACGCGCTCGAAATGTATCTACAGCGCACGAGAGTGAACATGGGGACGGGGAGAAAGAGAGAATCCTATTCGTGCCTAGCCAGGGCGAACAAATGGATCGGCCTTATAGGAAAGAGGCGATTGAGAAAGAGTTGGAAGGTCCAGGGGCGACGGTCACGGCATCAGGGCAATCTGGGAAGCACGTACATTCTGTGGGGCAAACTAAGGTGAATGGGGAGGCGATGAGGTCGTTATTGGTATTGGAGGATGCGCCGCTGAGGTACGATGTCGACATTGTGACAAAATTGATCGTGTATGCGGGTAGGTTGAATTAATGATTTTGTTTGACGTGTTCTTCGGGACAACGAGTTTGTTTGGAAGTTTGTGTTGGGTTACAAGTTCGCAAAGCCTAACATCCCTTCTTTGCTCCCAGGCATCGGCTGGCTGGCAGTACACACCGTTCCCATTCTTTTCGAGATTTTGGGGATGGGGATGGGCGTCGGAAGGGGTTATGTCAATTGAAATGGGTGGGGTGATGGTATATTCTCTGATGGTGTTTCGAGCCAACGGCATTATTATCTTTGCACATCTTTATTGGTTTCTTGCCTACCATCATCATAATTGAGTTATGGCAGTAGGGCCAATGTGAGTACAACGATAGTCAAAACTATAGTTAGCTAATCGGCAAAGCTACAAAGCAGACTCTGATGCTCCTCGCACATTGTCATCGTCTTCTGAGACGATGAGGAAAAATCACGTGCGCAATAAATAATTAGGAGGAAACGCTCGAGTGGCTTGTTTCAGAATAGTTATGAGCGTTTTCCACGCAACCATCGTTCATACTCCCGTTCGTGGCGAGCTACAAGTTCTGCGCGATTGTTTGATCGCCGTCGACACCAACGGCATTATTGGCGCCATTCACTCAAATGTTCCTACATCAGCATCCCCAGAAACCTTCCTCACCTCGGAGTTTCACGGCCTACCCGTTCGATATTTGTCCAAACACCAGTTTCTTATGCCAGGCTTCATCGATACGCACGTTCACGCTCCACAGTATTCGTACACGGGCTCTGGTACCGACGTACCGTTGATGACCTGGTGAGTCATCGGTATTGACAGTAAAGTGTGCAGTAATGTGTCTGATGTGTTTGCAAAAGAGTTTCGCCGTTGACAGCTGTGCTATGTTATTTACATTTCCGCACCTCCCTTCAATTGTCAGGCTCAACAAATACGCCTTCCCCGCAGAGCGCCTCCTAACCTCTCTTCCTCTCGCCCGCGACGTATATACACGCCTTGTCCGACGTCTGCTTCGCAACGGTACCACTACAGCCCTTTATTTTGCCACACTCCACCTTGAACCCACCAAAATTCTCGCTGACATCGTCGAGGATCTCGGCCAACGTGGCTTCGTCGGCAAGGCTAGCATGGATCGCAATGCGCCTGACGATTACAGTGAACACACTGCCGACGCTGCTCTGCAATCCGCCGAATCTTTCATTCAGTATGTGATCGGAAAAGCCAATCCCCTCGTGGTCCCAGTCATTACCCCGCGCTTCATTCCAACCTGCTCCCTCGATCTCCTACGCGGCTTAGCAGATCTCTCTCGTCGCTATGGAAATCTTCCCATACAAAGTCATATTTCCGAATCTCACGACGAGATCGCCTTCGTGCGCTCCCTTCACCCGGAGCTCGAACACGGCAACGGCTGCGACACCACAATCTTCGATTCTTGTGGCCTACTCACCCCTCGTACCGTCATGGCACATGGTGTGCACCTAACAGAAAAAAATATCTCTGTCCTCAAACAACGTGGTTCAAGCGTGGCGGTGTGCCCACTCTCCAATTTTTACTTCGCAAATGGCATCTTCCCCCTACACGAACACCATCTCGAAAAAGGACTCAAATGCGGCTTGGGCACTGATGTGGCGGGCGGGTATTCACCCTCAATGCTGCACTCCGTGCGCACAGCTGTTGTGGCGTCCAAGGCGTTGGCCTTGACTCATCCACGTGGGAAAGAAGTCGAGGTGGATTGGCGGACGGCAGTGTGGGTGGCAACAGTTGGTGGTGCAAGATGCTTGGGGATCGAGGATCAAGTGGGGACGTTGGAGGTTGGAAAGGTATTTGATGCAGTGTTGGTAGATGTTGGTGATGAGGTGGTGGGGGCAGTGGATGTGTTCGAAGAGATGGACAGTTTGGAGAGAGTAGTGGAAAAATTTATCCATTTGGGCGATGAAAGGAATGTGGCCGGTGTGTGGGTACAGGGAAAGAAAGTGGTGTAAAAGTATTTAGTCATGAGAGATGTGCACCATCCTTTTTAAAATATCAAGGAAATGAAAGTTATCACGAGCTCAAATTGGGCCTAAACAAGCATTCGTTGCGTGGAGGTTGGTGTTTTCTAACACATGCCTTTTGGCATCATTGGCCTACATTTAACTCTTTTGATATTTTCAAAAAGACCTATGAATGGGTTACTGAAGAGTACCATTTGTTGCTGGGAATAACGCGTCGTCTTCTTTCCGAAACTCGTATATACGTGACGGCAAGTAAAAAATGAGTTGCCGAATTAACCCTACGAAGTCTGTTGCATTTGCACTATCGAATGTTTGAAATTCCTCAGACAGAAGGCCCCGTCGGATCCAGGAGAGGGCGCGTTGTGGTGCTTACAAAAATCGCGAAGTTAATTAGTTTTAATCATGGTCAAATGGAAAGCGCACATGCATGCAGAATTTAACCGCAAACACCTGTAGCGATGTTCGGAATTATTTGCTACGGTATTCTCTCATTGGGTTCAACTAGTTAATGCGGGTTTGCATACACCAGCCCGATGTGCATATAGAGAATTGAGCTCTTCATTGTGTCTCAGCCTCATCCAAAGCGATTGCTTATGTGGAGAATCCGTAAAGAGGGATCGGCCGCAAATCATGGCGGAATTGTCCTGATAGATGGACCGTTCAAGGATGTCCTCCTAACGATGGGTAGTGATTCCTATTCGCTATTGATGGGCAATGCGTATTTTTTGTCTTGTGTTTGTTTGGCGCAATGCTTCTTTGCTTAGCTGCCACACAATACTCCTTTATATACTCAGCATTGTAATCTCTCACACCCTGTAATAACATGAATTTCACATCTAACAATGACATATGATACAGCTCTCTTGTCACTAGAGATAACCTTTGAAATAATGTATAAATGCTCCTTGGTAAACTTCAGTCAACTCTTTGGCAAAAACCAAAGCACTGAAGTATTCAGGGATCAGCTCTTACAAAAGGATTGGGTTGTGAAAAACTCAATATATCGAACCACCTCACAAACTGCATTCGGAGGATTTTCCTCTAGGCTCTTCTTGACTTTTTTTATTTATTTTATTTTTTAGCTTTGCCAATTAGCTAACTATAGTTTTGACTATTGTTGATTAACTACAGTTAGCTGATTCAATCCATCCGTACTTACAGATAAGCTAATCGGGCGAAAATTGGGTATGCTGTAACAAAACAAGATAGAGTGAATTTGGGTGTTTGAAATTCAACCTCACCAGCACTTGGTAGGTCACAGTCTGGGGTGATTATATTTCAACCTGTCAGAAAGGCAACTCACTCCTGAACACAAAGTATGCTTTTCTAGCATTGAAGACGTGTGAATGGATCTGCTGTCTCACTATGGATAATATTACAATTAAACCTGCAAGAAGGATCATCCGTTTTTACTTGGTTGCCGGTAGTTGCCAAATGTAGGTTCATTTTAGGCGGCCCCAATAAAATGCAGTGTCAACGGACCCAAGTCACCCAACGGAGCCATCGGCCCAAAAGCCCCAATCGCATATGCACAACGAGCACGAGCACGGACGTCTCACCAAAACCGCGGACAGCGTGCTGCTCCCGCCCTTCCACACACAGATCAGACCATCCACGTTCTATTTCCTCCGACGGAACTGCCTACCGCCGGTCCTCTCTTTTCTCCAACCACCCCTCACTTTCATTTAATCGCCCTCTCCACTCCATTTGGTGGCACAACCCACCATCTCATCATCCCGGAAATAACTCGTCGATCCTGGTCTCGGTCTATTCGTCAGGAAGTGATTGAAATAGGCCTTGCTCAAGAAGGTTGGACATGTCAATAATCGAACAAAGCCAAGTCAGTTCTCGCTTCCATTGTTCTCAACTGCTAGTTGAGCCCGAATTCAAAATCTGACCAACCTGCCTCGGTTTCTTTGCTGTCTACTCGCCCCGTGCGCGTCCAACTTTCGTGCAAACCCGCTTGCGTCATCCGTCACGTTCCACATCGCCTCCATTATATTTTACAGCACAGTATCCGCCGTATCTTATCTCTCGAGAAACTGAAACGCCTCCCTGACAAAGACGCCATGAACCGACATTCTCAGCCGCAATTCGGGGATGATTATGTGTCCTCTCCTCTCGCGAACGGCTCTCCGCGTACTTCTCAAGCTGGGACGCCTCCGGGCCACCGTACCTCAACGCCACCCCCGGTAAATGCTAGAAACTCACAACCCCCCGTGGCTAAGAATTTACCAAAGCAGCCTCAGACGCGATTCAGCGTGAACAGCAACTTGATGAATTACTCAATGCCCAAGGACGAGAAGGTGTGTCTTTTTTTGATTTATAAATAGCAATAAAAGGCCGCATGCAACCGATGGGAATGGGCGGGCAGGAGAATGATCAGCTCTGCAATATTGAATATCAGTTTCCGTGCATTATGTCGAGCTGGACACTCGGGGTTGAGGATCGCACCGATGGACCGATCGAATACAAAAGCATTGGAAATCGAATTAACGCGGCACGTTCATATAAAGATGAAGCAAAATTAACTCCTGGTTCGTTTTTGTTTTTTTCCTTTTCTTTTATAGATTATCAATCTCGAAGATAAGAAGGAGATCCCCGCTCACTCGCCACCGCAAAAAGTGGTAATCCATGGAGGCGAGTCGTCCACTCGAATCCGTCAGCTTGAATCGCAGGTAGAAAGCCTGACGCTGCAGACCGTGAAATTGCAACGCGTGAATCGCCTGCTGAAAATCGACGCTGATAACTTGATCAAAGAGAAAACCAAAGGGCTGGAGGAGCAGATCGCTGGCCTCACTTTGCAGAATGTCCGGTTGCAGCGCGCTAATCGGTTGCTGCTGGACGAGTTGGAGGATAGGACAAGGGAGGTAAATCAAATCCGTGAGGACGCTATCATCAAGATGAATGCCGTGGGACCTGAGTATGAGTATCTAGTACAAATGGTTAACCTGCTCCATCGCCAGGTAATTAAATGGTCCTTTTGTGCATAGAAGACGAGCCTGACGAATGCGATATGGACATTCTCCAAACCTTCC
>RBNI01001631.1:0-21539 GCA_003990745.1 Jimgerdemannia flammicorona | reverse complement strand
TGTTCTGGGGGGGGACTTTAATATGGTTCAGGATCAGCATCTAGACAGGACTGATGGAGGGAGGAGTGCAGGGGGGAGAAGTGGAGGGCTGGGGGCATGGGAGGAGGTGGAGAGGTTGAGCTCATTGGGGGATATGGGCAGAATACGGTAGGGTGATGTAAGGGTTTATATACATTGGGTGAATGGCTTAGGTACCAGGATTGACTGGATTCTGATGGCTGAGTATTGGGGTTCCAATGTTTGGAAGTCATTAGAGGTGGAGTGGTGCCCATGGTCTGACCACTGGGGACTGTTGGGGCAGGGGCGGTTTGGGGGGAGTGGAGATGGACCCGGATATTAGTGCCTTAACTCCTCCCTGCTGGCCGAGATGGGGTTGTAGGACTCATGGGTGGAGGACATTCAGGCAAAGGTTGCTGTGTGGCGGCATGAGGGTTTGTCTGTAGATATATGTTGGAAACATTTGAAAGAGACTGCAAGGGTCTTTTGGAGAAGAGCCGGTAGGGAGGCTGGGAGGCAGAGGAGGGAGCACACAAGGTGTGCTTCCAATAGGCTGTGGAGACTGCAATTGGATTGGGTAGATCTGCTCACTTCTGATAGAGTGGAGGACTGGAGGATGGAGAGGGCAAAATTGGAGATAGTGGAACTACAACAGGTATTGCAAGATGAGGAGGAGACTCATATGCGAGGCATGGCTGCCAGGCTACAGTGGCAGGGGCTTGAGGAGGGTGAGTGGCCTACTAGGTACTTATTGAGACTCCTCAATGCTAGGAGAGTGCAGCATTGGTGGAATGGGGTCTTAGATGCCGATGGGGATATGGTACATGGCACACAACGAATCTTAGGAGTTTTGAAGGAGCAATGGCAGGATTTGTGGAGTGAGGAAGAAGGGGGTGCAGATGAGGAAGCGATTGCCAATACACTAGAGGAGTGGGGGCTGCTGCAAGTAGCTGATTTGGGTGACTTGATCTTACTGGTACAAGGAGAGGAGATTCAGAGTGTCCTTGCAGCGACTAAACTTGAAACATCACCAGGGGAGGATGGATTGCCGTGGGACTTCTGGAGTTTTGGGTGAGATGACTGCCCTCTGTGACCATGTTATTCAGAGGGGTGAGTGGGTTGGAGAACAGGACCTTGGGCTGGTGGCCTTATTATACAAAGATAAAGGGAGAAGGGAGGACTGGAAGAATTGGAGGCTGATTATGCTCCTAGATATGGACAGGAAAATGGTGACTAAGGTGATCATTGCTAGGCTGCAGAAAGTTGCCCAAGGGGTGCTGGGGGAGGAGCAGCAGGGCTTTGTTGGGGGCAGGCTTATAAGAGATGGAACTGCTTGGGTTCATGGTGTCATTGAAGGGGCTTGGACCTGTAGACTCGATGGCAGGTTGGTTTTCTTGGACCAGGAGAAGGCTTATGACCGGGTATAGTGGGTTTGGCTGGGCAAGGTGTTAGATCAAATTGGTATTCCTCTGAGATTTCGGGCCTCTATGTTGAGTCTGCTGGGGAGTAGTCAGGCAGTATTGATGTGCAATGGACACCATGGTCTGGCATTTTCCTTGGGAAGAGGAGTTCCTCAGGGGGATCCTTTGTCCCCTATTCTCTATGCCCTTTTGCTGGAGCCATTGATGGATCAGATTCACTGAAAGGTGGTGGGGCTCTCTATATATGATATAGGGTGGAAGGTGGGGGCCTTTGCTGATGATATGGTGGTTGGACTTGAGTCTATAGCAGATGTCAAGGTACTTAAGGAGATAGTAGATTAGTATGAGGCTCACTCTGGGGTGAAGCTCAACTGGAATAAGTGTGAGACAATGGTGCTAGGGAATGGACTAGTGGGTGGGGATGTCATTGGAACAATTGTCCCTACTGGGGAGGTGGTGCAGTATCTGGACATCTTCCTCTCTGTGTATGGCTCAGTCCTGCCATAGGTGTGGTGGGAGAGCAGAGTGACCATGTGGGGGGAGGCCCTTCGAGGTTGGGGAGGCCGCCATATCTCTCTGGCAGAACGGGTGACAATACTGAATGTATATTGGTTCCCCAAGCTGTGGTATGTGGCCTATCACCTGGACTTCCTAGTGTAGGTGGTGAAGAGGCTGACGAAAGTGGCTAGAGATTGGATTTGGGCAGGGAGGAGGGCCCAGGTCAGTTGGGATACTTTGGTGATACCGGTGGTCAGGGGGGATCTAGGCCTTGTGGATTTTCCCAAGCGGTTGCACTGCTTGCAAGCCTGGTGGTTGAAGAGAGCTGCTGAACTGTGGGGCAGGGGTTGGGTGCCTCTGCTGCAAAAGGTGTGGGAGATGAGATCCTCCCCTCAAGGGTCCTCTGGAGATCTGCTCTCTATGGTGGGGCTGAATGGTACTCGGCAGCTGCAATTCAAGGGCTTTTGGTGGGGAGTGGTAGAGGGAGTGCACAGAATTGGCCTGTGTTGGCAGGGTAATGAGGGGGAGGTGATGTGGGGGTCCGGTATGTGGAGTTGGGATAGGCTGCTCCTGGGGGGTACTCCACTTGAAACATTTGATATTGGGGATAGAGTGGAGTGTCAGCGGGGTCTTGGTCTGGATCTTTGGCCAAGTGGCTGGCAGGCAGCAGGGATCGGCGAGGAGTGGGACTGGGCAGGTATCTGGTCTTGGAGTGCCAAGGTGTGATGTTGGCTTCCTCCTAAATACTGGGTGGTATGGTGGTGGGTACTGCAGAGGAATGTTATGTTGAATTTCCATACTGAGCATCTGGTTGATGGTGGCTGCTTTGAGTGTGAGGAGTGTTACAATGTAGGGCAGGCTGGGGGTCTGGTGCAGATGCCAGAACATTGGCTAGGAGAGTGTGAGGTATTGGGGGACTTTTGGGTAGTAATCGGGAATAGACTGGGTGTGGAGCAGAGGCAGGTTGGTGTGGGGGGTCGCTGGGATGACATGAAATCTCGGCTAGTGGAGGGGGTGGATGATAGTTGGCTTACTGTAGGTTGGATGTTGGCAGTGTGGGTAGGACTGACAGGTCATTGGCTCTTTGTATTTAAGGAGGGGTAGCAGATGGGACTGCTGGAGAAGGTGGTATGGTGGGAGGAGCTGTTGGGGGATCTGCTGACTGGATGGTGGGTTGGTTAGGGTCCTCTGGGGGGGAGATGGCATAGTATGGTAACTAGAATCTGTGAGCAAAGTGGTGGGAGGGTGGGGATTGTGTTGGACAAAGTGGAATTTCATCAGGTAGAGGTAGGATGAGGGGACCCCCCCCAGGGGATTGGTTAGGGATTGGGATCAATGTACTTTTATGGGATAGATGGGTAAATAAAGGATGGAGTCCAAGTGACTATAAAAAAAAAAAAAAAAAAAAAAAAAAAAAAAAAAAAAAATAACTCAGATGATGCACATTCTTCCTGAATCAGCGAGGTTCTTCTGGGAATGTGCTGAATAACTTGAAAATAGTAGATGATATGAATTCTCCTGATTTGGCAGACTTCTTGAAAATGGCAACTTCAACTGGGAAATATAACTGATGACTTTGGGAAAGGGTCTCTTGGTAAAGTTGCATCAAAGACTGACTTCATTTGTATGAATGGATTTACTATAAAGTTGTGTCAGAAACTGGCTTAAGCAAGGCAAATTTCTCTTAGGCAGCAGAAAAGGTGAAAATCTTCAGGCTTATCTGGCAAGTAAATCAATAGTGTAGCTTATTCCTTAAGTGGCAGGTTTCTCTTCAAAGGTGGTAAAAAAGGTGGAAATCTTCAGGCTTATCTAGCAAGTGAACCAATAGCATGGCTTATTTATTAAGTGGCAAGTTCTCTTCAAAGGCAGTGAAGTTCTTCTTTGAACTTGGTGACAAATCTTCAGCTTTGTATTGGAAAGTAGACCAGAGTGGGAATAAGGGGACCAATGCTCAATCATTAGAGACTTCTTTGGTTTGCACTTCAATTCAGACTGAGGTTTATTCACTCTTATCTCTGGGGTATTTTATACATTGTGGTTGCTATCTGATTGCTATCTGGAAAATTATAGATTTATCATTTCTAGTAATATTTGTGTGTGATCTTAAGATATGAGTGTGTCTGCAGGATATGAGTGTGTCTGTAGGACATAAGTGTGTCTGCTGGATACAGGTGTGTCCTCAGGATACAGATAAACAACCCTGATTCAGTATCCTAGCTAATTATAAGTATGATATGTATGGGTAACTATGCTATACTCAGTTCATGTCATCTGGCTATGTTATACTATTTGCTCATCACATTAGCCCCCACTGAAGGATAGTCTGTCCTAGACTGTTCTTTAGTTATCATCCCAATAAGCATAAGCAGCTTCTACATCTATACCTGTTCTATTATCTTCATTATCTAGGCTAGGGTCACTCCATTCTAAAGGCTCCTCTTCTTTCTTGGAAAATAGGATCTCAACTTGGTGGATGATATTGAGATAGGTGGGCAGAGTTATCCTTTGGAGGTTATTCAGAGAGAACTGGGCCTGTATTAAAGCTGAAGAGTTTCATTTGTAGATTGTGTATAATCTTTCTGCAGCAGTGGTATTTCTTCTGCTCAGGCCAGTAGTGTTGCAGACATAAGCCAGGTCTGGGAGGGGGAGATTCTGCAATTGTTCTCCAATTGTATAGTATGTCTGTAGCTGGTGGATCTGGAGTAATCTCTCAGCCAGAGTGAGGTTTGCTTGATGAACTCAGATTCTCTGAAGGTATGGTCCATTGTATTCTTGGAACTGTGGCAAGGGAACTGATAGGACTTGAAGGGAACTAAGAATAAGGGTCTGGAGGTAGTTGTCAAATCTCTGGTTCAAGATATAGGGAAAGGTATATCTTGAGGTGATTGATGTATACTGGTGTCCTCAGGGTTCATCCATCCGTGCTTCTTAAATAGATACTGATTCCTCTGATGTTGAATATAAGATATGGTCCTTCTCATTTGGGCTCCAATTTGGTACAAAGTTTGTTTCTATTATACTTCTCCAAACTAGTACTTGATCTCCAATCTTGAACTTCTGGTCCTTCTATTTCTGGTCATAGTACTTCATTTGTCTTTCCTGGGCTTTGGAAATATGAACTTGGGTCTGATTATATAACTGTACTGCCTTCTTGAGGAGATCTCCTAGGTTTTCATGGTCAGTATTTCTGGTCCTCTTGGCAAACATCATTTCAAACAGCTTTTGTTTGGTAAAGGTAGCAGGGGTATTTCAGATTTCCTATAGGATCTCAGGTAAGCAAAGATCCTAATTGGTTGGATTGACTCGGGCAAGTCCTCTCTTGATGGTCTGGTTCATTCTTTCTGTTATGCCATTGGTCTGGGGATAGTATGATGTTATCCATTTGAGGTGGATATTGCGAATTCAGGCATAACTTGTGATTATATTATTGATAAATTCTGTGCCACTGTTAGAGATGAGTTCTTCTGGGGGTCCATATCTGAGTATGAGTTCATGGAGGAGTTCTACAATAGTTATGGCATCTGCAATTTCCATTGGGAAAACCTCAGGCCACTTAGTCAGATGTTCCACAAATACAAGAATGTACTTATTTCTTCTTAGTATAACTGGTAGAGGTCCAATTACATCTACTTCCTATCTCTGAAAGATGTTGTCTGGTGGTATATTGATTGCAGTAGTACTTGGTAGTTCATTCTTCCTTAGTACTTCTGGCAAGTATCACATTTCTTGAGTATGTCCCAGACTTACATTCTGAGATTGGGCCAATGTTTGTATGTTGTTCACAACTTTTCTTCTATGTTTACTTGTCCTTGGTGGGCTTTCTGGTATTCTTTTCAGATGAAATCTTCTTGTGCCTTGATGGTCTGAGGAGCTTCCTTTGGGTATAGTGCCTTGTAATACCCTTCTTCTGGTTCATTAGGGCTAGAGGGAAAGTATGTCAACATTGTTGTAAGCTTTCTCTGCTTTGAGGATGATGGTGATTTTGTAATCCTGAAGGATAAGGATCCAGCAGACCAGGATTCCAGTAGGTTTCTTATAGTTGAATAGCCATTTGAGGGCTGCATGATCTGTAATAAGAGTGAACCTTTTTCTAATGAGATAATGCTTGAACAGAGTGACTGTCCATATGACTGCAAGACATTCCAATTTAGTGCTGCCATAGTTCATCTGCTGTCAATTAGTAGCTCAGCTTGTACAAGCTATTACATAGTGTTGTTAGTCAGATCCTTCCTGAACTAAAACTGCTCCTAGGCCATCTTTGGAAGCATCTATATATAAGATGAATGGCTTTTGTAGATTAGAGTGCACAAGGATTGATTCTGTAGTTATGTAGTTCTTGAGTTCTTTGAAGGCTCTTTCTTGTGATTCAGTCTATTTGAATGGTACTCCTTTCTTGAGAAGGATCTGGATTGGGGTGGTGATTTGGGCAAAATCCTTGATAAATCTTCTGTAGTAGGATACTAGTATCAGGAATGATATTGTTTCTTTCAGGGTCTTGGATACTGACCAGTTGTTGATCTTCTCAGTTTTCTTTGAGTCTGTATTGATTCTTTCTTTCAAAACTATGAATCTAAGAAATTTAAGTTTCTGTTTCCTGAAGTTACATTTCTTTGCATTGAGTCTCAGGTGGTTCTTATGGGTGAGCTTGAAGAATTCCTCTAGGTGGTGCAGGTGTTCTTTGAAATTTGCTGAATAGATATTGAAATCATCCATATATATATGATCAGGCAGTGGTGGATCAAAGGGGTGTAGACTGAATTCATCATTCTCTAAAAGGTGGGGGGTGTATTGCAAAGTCCAAAAGGCATTTGGAGGTAGTCAAACAGTTTTTCTAGAGCAAGAAAGACTGTCTTTTGAATGTCTTTGGGGTTTATGGGGATCTAATAGAATTCTGCAAAAAGGTCAATACTGCTGAAGCATCTGGTATCCTGTAACTGGTCCAAAAAGTCATCAATTCTGTGCAAAGGATAGGCATCCTTTTTAGTAACTGAATTGAGTTTTCTATAATCTACACAAAGTCTCCATCCTCCTTTCTTTGGCACAATAAGTATAGAGCTGACCCAGGGGCTGGTAGAGGATCAGATGACTACATTGTCTAAGAGTTCTTAAATGTGCTCCTTTTCAAATATTATTAAGTGGTTAGATATTCTATAGGGTTTCTGCCATATGAGTGTTGCATTTCCAGTATTAATACTGTAGTGATATGATGGATTGTATGGTAGGTTACCATAATCAGTGGTGAAGATATATTGATATTTGTTAAGAAGTTCTACTAGTTGTTATCATTGCTGGGGTGTCAATTTTTCTCCATTTTGGTGGAAGGCTTCACTGTCTCCTGGGTCGCAGAGGGGCCTTTCCTTTCTTCTGTAACCTTTTGCCATTTCCTAAAGAGTTTAGTTCATCAACTTCTCTATGAGTTCGGTTGAGAAAAGGCACCAGATGCCCTATGATAGTTCCTTTTGGCAAGATGATGGTTTCCTAACTTTGGTTGATTGCTCAAGAGTGAACTAAATTCATCTTGTCAGGAAATGTCTGTCCTTCTATGTCTAGGTGTGGGATATCTTTATTGGGTTCAAAGAAAAGATTTCTGGAGTTGGGTGGTGCAAAGATTTTGAAGGTAGTTTGTTATCCAGGCTCCAGGATGAGATTCTTGTGCAGTCTGACTGGTTGGCTGGGGTACATTTCTCTTGAGCTGGTTGACTTGAAGGAGATGTACTTCTTTCTTGTTTGAACTTCCAAATCCTTTGACTTGTCTTGTTCCTTCAGTCAGTTCAGGTACTTCTTGTAATTGTGGGGTCTTGACCATCATGAAGACTGCTTGAGCAATCTTCTGGCCTTTAATAATTTAGTGCCATTCTGTACTGCTGTTGTGTAGAATGACCTTGATTTTGCCTGTATATCCTGACACAATAGTTCCTCCTTCTATAGTTATTCCTTGTCTGGCAAGTCCAGACCTTGAGGTTAATTACATGTAAGCTCCTTGGGGTGGCTACATGGCTAGTTTGGTTCTGATCATAAATGTTTTTCCAGATTTGATAGATTTATCCTCCAGACTGTGAAGATCATACCTACATCATCTGGGTGAGCTTTGGTTGAGGTTTTGGCCTTTGGATGTAGCAGGGCATACTGGACAACATCCTTGCTGAGTTCTGGCTGTCCTTAGGCTGAGGCCCTACTAGCAGAGAGCCTCAAAGCTCTGAGGTTGAGGTGTGGCCATCTGGCTCCAGTGAAGGGGTCTTGGAGGTAGTTGATTTCTCCTCATCCTGTTGGGTCTAGGGCTTCCATGAAGTTGGTGGCATCTTCTACCCATTCTTGACAGGTTGTATGTCTGATAAGAGCTAGAATGTCTTCTCCTAAATTGTAGATCTTAAGAGTCCTTCTTCCTGGCTTCTTGGTCTGGCTATTTCAGATCTGGCTTCTATTGTCTCCTCTCTTCAATGTGTGGATTGCAACATCATGACTGAGGTGAATCTTCTGATATCTGCAGTCTCAGTAATCCAGGTGACTTCTATGGTTACAATATCCCATTGCTTGGAAATGATATTCTCAGTTGTTGATTTCTTGTTGTCTTGGGAATTGGTATCCATCTTGATCATAAGTTGGGAGAAGAGTAGACAAAGGGTAAACTTCTGTTTGGGTGAAGAGACCTTGTCCTCTAAATCAGCTTTGCAACTTAGTGGTAACTTCTTAGAAGATTGTTGACTGTACAACTATATTTGAGGGTTCTGGTCTCTGGGGTCTTTGTCTCTCCTATTGGTCTAGTAGATGGCACTGATAGCAGTAGTCTTGAGAAGAGTGGCAGACCATTTGGTGTGGACATCTTCCTAAGTTTCTTTCTTGGGAGTGATGGGGATTGTGCTGGGTCCTTCTTCTCTATTCCAGAGGTCATTATCTTCAGGTGGTGCCCATCAAGGTTCATCTCAGGGAATGAGTTCAGGGACCTCTTCTTCCTCAGGTACTTCATTTTCAAGAACTTCTTAGTTAGGAGCTTCTTCTTCCTCAGATGATTCTTGTTCCCAAATTGCTTGTACTTCTGCAGCTTTGGCTGCAGGTGTTTCTGGAATATGTCTGCATTTCTTCTTCTTCCTTCTGCACTCTGAGCAAGCTGTACCAGGCGAATTCCTTGTCCCAATGATCTTGGAGGAGTGCTCGGGACACTTGTATCTCTTGAGGCAGGTGGGGTATCCTTTGATCTCTCCTGCAATGGCTCCAATAGTAATAGGGACAGTGTTCTTGGTCCATACATTGTCTTATGGTCTGTCATCTACCAGGTTAATTTGGGGGTTAAGTCTGGGTTCATTTCTATCTTCAGATTCTTCTTCCTCCTCAGTGGTAGAATCTTTGCTGCTGGCATATTCTTCCTGAATTGTGACCTTCTTCTTCTTCTTTGATTGCTTATAGCTGGCCACCTTAACTCTATACTTCTTGCCTCAGTAGTCAAACTTGAGTACTTATTGATCAATATCAACAACTGTATTCATTTCCTTCATCCAGTTGGTGCCAAGGATTATGTCATAGGTGATAGCTTTGATAACAACAGCTTTTGGAATGGAGAACTGAATGTGTTCAAGAGAAATGGTGATGTTTCATACTTCTCCAAGAGGTTGAGTTCGGGCTCCATCTGCTACTATGATGCTGAGGTTGGATGGTCCATAAATGGGCCATTAGAGGGTATCCAGGAATTGTTTAGCAATGATACAGACAGCTGCTCCTGTGTCTATGAGGATTTTCGCCTTTTGTCCTTCAATGTCTCCATGTAAGTAGGTGCTGACATGTCTCTCTGCAGCCTGGATAGATGTGGGGGTGGGCTCTTGCTGTGAAATTGGAACCTGGCCAGCTAGACCAATTGTTCTCAGTAATTTGTTTCAGACTCTAGCTGGTATCAGTTGTAGGAACTGCAGGAGAGGGACTTCTATCTTGGCTTCTTGAATCTTCTGCCAGGCTTCATTATAGATATCTCTGGGCATGGTCTTCAGGGTGTACTTCTTCTTGGACTTTGTGGCAGTAGGTTCTTGTTCTTCTTGTTCATTTTTTCATCCTCTGATGGCAGCTCATTTGTCTCAGAGGCAAAGTGTGAAGGAGTTCAGAGAGGTGTTTCTACTTGCTCCTATTCATACTCTTTATCTGCTTTCTGGATAATTCTTCTGCTGATATTTCTAGATGGCCTTCCTATAGGTCTCTTCCTCTTCTCTGCTGGGTAGACTGTTTTTTGGGTGGTAACCTTAGTAGGGTACAAGTCTAGGTTACTGTACTCTTTCAAGTTGCTTATTTCCTCGAAATCTTCAACAGGATGGACTTCAGTCTTCTTGTACTGAGTGTCATTCCTTCAGTTTAGTGGTTCTGAGTCCCTTCAGTCACTTCTTTTGTTATCATATTTGGTAGCATAGTATCCAAATTATCCACAGTAGAAGTATTAGACTTGGGCTCTATCTCTGACAGGATATCTTCTTTCCTCTTACTGGTAGCTTCTGTTTTCTCTAGGTGAGTAACCTTGGCTCCTCTGTGGTGGGTATCCTCTGTTGTCTTAGTAACTCTGATTTTTGCAGATAGTGAGTTTCTCAATCTATCCAACCAATTGGTCCAAATTGGGGCTGAGGTCTTGGATTTCACTCCTGTCCTTCTTTACTTCTTTGGCTGGCCTTCTTTCTTCAGATCTCTCTTGTCCTTGGAGGAGTCCTTGCAGGGCTTTGACCAGGATGTCTTCTTTATCTTATTTCTTATCATAATTACTTCAGATAGTTTCTTGTCTGATATAAAGAATCCTTGGGCTGCATCTACCTGCTCTTCAGACCTTCTGATGCCTAAGGTGCAGACATACTGGGCAATGTTTGGGGGAATCCCAACATGAAGATCATTGGAACTATAATGTTCTGGTTGGTGGCATTGAACCCAGCAGCATGTATTCTCTTCTGAATTCTTGTGAAGAAGGCTCTGGGTGATTCTCCAAGATTCATCTTCATCTCTATGATAGATTCTTGAGCCTTGTGGTGGGTTTTATTTCCTGCATTCTTTTCAATGAGCCAGTGGACTATGGCTATATATTCTAGCTCATAAGATGCTGCTGCTTGTATCTGTCTCACCAGTTCTGAATGTGGGTTGTTTGCTGTTTGGTGGAAGATTTCTCTGGCTGGTTCTCTGAGTTGGGCCTTGTAGATGGCAATTTTTCTTTCATCTGAGAGATTTCTCAGAGCTGCAATTTATTCAATTCCATCAAGGAATTCTCTGGGGTCTTTCTCTTGATATTCTGTGCAGATTGGCAGTAAGATGGCCATTTTTTCATCACTTTTTTATCATTCTGGTTCTGGTTCTGATTCTGATTCAGATTCACTTTCTGAACTATTACTGGAGATAGTGGTACTTGGGGATCTTGAGGATCGGGTTCTGGACCTTGGACAAAGTGGTATGAGCCTAGGTATTCTTGTAGAAGCTACTTCCAATTCTGCAAGAGCTGGTGGTAAAGGTTCTATTGGTGAGATTAGTGGGACTAGTATGGGGTGTCTGGCTGTAAGATCTTGGGCTTATGTAATAAGATCTTCTAGTTTCAGTGTAAGGTCTTCAAAATCTCCAACAGGGTCACCTGTATTGTCTGGTTGATCTGGTTGGGGATTTCGGGCTGTACTGACTTCTGGTTCTGGTTGGGAACCTTCTGATGCTGGGTAGTTGGCAAGTCTTGAGTTGATTACTTCTCTTCTTGTCCAAATGCTAGTGATAACTAGTTCTCCTTTAGTGGCAGAGATTAGTGTTATATCAAATGTATCCAGTTTGACTGTGAGATCTTGTGACCTGAAAAGTTATGTTGATTTTGAAATCTTCCCAGTTGAGCTCCCAAATGTAACATGTCTGGCTCAATGGAGGCAAATTACAAGATTGGGAGTTGGTGTAGTTTGGCTTGAGCCCCCAGTTACTTTGTTAAAAAGCAACAAAATGTTCTAATATTCCTGAGGTCCTTATTAGTGTTTAGTAGTATAATAGTCAATCTGGATACAATGGTTAATCTCATCAAGTTTCCTTATTGGGACAGTTCTCTTGGTATCGCAGTGGTTTATAAATGGGTTCCCTTCTGGAGTCAACTGAGAATTGGTAGAATTTCGTCTGTAGTGCAACAATCTCTATGTGTAATAGTCTGGCAATTTAGTGGTTCTCCTTCTTAAGTGATGGGCAATCTCTGTATAGTGTGATGATCTCCAAAAGTATGCTATTTCTGGATAATGGTCTTGTGTAGCATGGCAGGTTTCTTATATATGACAATCTGGTAATTTGGCAATTCCTTATGTAGTTAGGCAGGCAACTTAGGTGTGGGTTCTCCTAAAATAGCTCACTGGGAATTATGCTGGTGGCAGATTCTTCTGAATCAGGTTCACTGAGAACAAACTAATAACTCAGATGGTACAGATAGCTCAGATAACTCGGATGATGCACATTCTTCCTGAATTGGCAAGGTTCTTCTGAGAATGTGGTGAATAACTTGAAAATGGCAGTTGATGCAGATTCTTCTGAATCAGAGGACTTCATTTTGAAAATAGCAGCTTCAACTGGGAAATATTACTAGCAGCTTTGGGAAAGGGTCTCTTGGCAAAGTTGCATCAAAGACTGGCTTCATTTGCACAAACAGATTCACTATGAATTTGCATCAGAAACTGGCTTGAGTAAGGTGGCTTTCTCTTAGGTGGCAGAAAAGACAGAAATCTTCAGATTTATCTGGCAAACAAACCAATAGTGTAGCTTATTCCTTAAGTGGCAGGTTTCTCTTCAAAGGTAGTGAGAAAGGCAGAAATCTTCAGACTTATCTAGCAAGCAAACCAATAGTGTAGCTTATTCCTTAAGTAGCAGGTTTCTCTTCAAAGGCAGTAAAGTTCTTTCTTGAACTTGGTGGCAAATCTTCAGCTTTGTATCAGAAAGTGGACTGGAGTGAGAATAAGGGGACTAATGCTTAATCTTTAGAGACTTCTTTAGTTTGTATATCAATTTAGACTGAGGTTTATTCACACTTATCTCTGGGGTATTTTATATATTGTGGTTGCTAATCTGGTTGCTATCTGGATAATTATAGATTTACTATTTCTGGTAATGTTTGAATGTGTTCTTAAGACATGAGTGTGTCTGCAGGACATAAGTATGTCTGCAGGATATAAGTGTGTCCACCAGACACAGGTGTGTTCTCAGGATACAGATAAACAACCCTAATTCAGGATTCTAGCTAATTATAAGTATGATGTGCATGGGTAACTATGCTTTGCTGGGTTTGTATCATCTGGTTATATTATACTATTTGCTTGTTACAGTATACTTGATATATTTATGATTGAGTTCTTATACATATCATATTGTCAATTTGACCACAAGTCAAAGTTACAATCATTTTAGCAGTAGTAACTTAGAGGTGGGGAATAAAGGTGCTATACTTATAAAAGAGTTCTTAGTATTTACAGAGGATGAGTTTCGGGTATTGAGATATTTTGGTAATATTTTATCATAGTAGAGGTTAATTATTTCTTTCAGGAGACAGCTGATCTGATAGTAGCTTGAGAATTATCTGATTTGGTGGGCCTTACTTAATATGTTTAAAGCATTCTATTGGACTATTATAAAATAGGGCAGTACTAGACTATAAATATTTATGAGAGGTAGGAGTACTGTGGCTAAGTTTACAATGAAATTCCAAATATCAGTATCAATATAATTATAAATTTCAGCAGTTATATCTTGTATATATTTGAATGTTTGTAGTTATGGTTTCAGTTTGTTGTAGATCTTCATTTTGATATTCTATATATTCAGTATATATGCTTTCAGTCCTGAATAGTAATATTCTATTTTCATATATCTTATATTTCATAACTTTGAGTTAACTCAGCTTCATAATTTGTGAGTTCAGTTTAACTTAGCTTAGTGATCTTATAGGTAATTTCCAAATTTGTTCTGAGGGTGAGGTGTAATTTCTGTAGCTTAGAGGTTGTGTACTTACAGAATTAGACAAATCACAAGCTATATTCAAATTAGCTACCTTCTGAAAGATATGGTAAACTACTACTATAATGTAGACATTACTGAAAGATCTCAATACCTGAAGCTCATTGTATACATATACTGAGAAATCTTCTATAAGTATAGTATCGTTATTCTCTATTTTTGAGTTACTAGTACCAAAATAGTTACTACTCTGATATATAACTAAATTGAAAATATAGTTTGAGAACACAATCAGAATTATATCAAGTATGTCCAAATTATAGATAGACCCTTCTCACACCTAGATGACTATATTCTACAAATGTCCTAAGTTAGATATACTATAAATGATATCTATAATATAATCTAGTTTGATAATAATAAAGCAGAAGACAATGACCACTCTAACACTGAGATAACCTCTAGCTAAGGATCTCTGTCAACTCTGATTACTTTACCAATCTTATTTATATACTTATAATATTTTATAACTATCTATGAGATCTATTAAGAGAATGACCACTGGCATAAGTATCAACTTGTATTCATATCTGACTACTTCAACTATAATGAAGAAATAGGAGAACACAACTTATATATCCAGATCACTCTTGGGATAGCATTAACAACTCTATCTCTTGAGTACAAGTGATATATATAAAGAATAACTACTAGTATACTACAACTCTATAACATACAGTATCATAACATACTGAAGCTATACTGATAGCTAATCAGATTAAAGTAAAGATGATATACCCCTTTTCTGTTGATCAATATTATACTCAGTATATCAGAGAGATGATGCTATCCTATAGGACAATCATTTCATTTTCATATACTATTATATAAATAAATATGGAGATATAATCCAAGAATCACTCTTTCTAGATAACTACTTTATTAGAGATAATATCATCAATGATAATCTCATCAACAACTATCCAGATAGTGTCTAAATCTATATATAGCACTGCAGTCATTAGTATAGTTTGATTAGCTTAGTATTATATAACTGTGTTCTGACTTATCAGTCAATAGATCTCTTGATATATTAGTTTATACTTTGTACTATGTGACTGCATTCTGACTTATCAAGTACTAAAGTACTTTACCTATATTTTGATAGTCTCTTATTAGCAACCTTCTACTGGTATAATTTGTATTACACAAATTTCAGGCAATACTTTTCAATACAACTTAGTAAAAAGCTACTAGTAATATATCATCAAGCAAGAGTTCCAATAGGCATACTAGGTTAGGTAGATCCAGGGCATTCAGTTGATAGTATTTGTGGAGGAGTCATGGCCTGGAGATGAGTGCTTTTGGAGATATAAATAGAGGCAAAGAGTATGGAGGAGAGCTGGTGTCTAGTGAAAATAAGAGTAGGTCTGGGTCCACTAGTTTTGCTGATAAGATGAAGGAGAGAGAATGGTCAGCAGGTGCTCAGGCTGGTATAGCTGAGGGGAAAGACAAGGCTACTCTGGAGAGGACAGGAGGTCCTTTGCATAGGAGATTATGCATAGGGGCAGGAGGAGCTGTGACTGGAAGAAGTAGTGTGACAGCTGATGGTAGTATGATAGGGAATCTAGAAAAAAAAGAGATATGACAGCTGGGTAACACTATACAGAGAAATAATCAGGGACAGGGAGATCTGGCTGATTGTGTGATGGACCTAGCCATGATCCTGTTACTCAAGAAGTTAATTTCAGAGTTTGCAGTTATATTGTACTTCTGGGGCTTAGCAATGACAGCAAAGTTGGTTCTGGGACTGATCTCAAAGCAGATGGCTGAAGCTGCCTTGGTGAAGTTTCTGAAGGGTCTTCAGAATGTAGAGGTGGACTTTGAGGAGACTGCTCCCTTGGGGGAGGCATTGAAAGTAGAGTTGACTATAGGTAAGATAGTGGTTCTGATGGTACACTGTCTGAGGTAGAACTCCAGAGTGGTCCAGCTACTGGTGAAGAGAGTGTCCATAGTGACAATTATTAAGACAAAAAGGAGTATAGAGGAGGTTATGATAGGGTATTGCAAGGTGGTTGATATTGGTTTCAACATCTGAGAGGGGAATTATTTCAGGACAAGAGATGTAGATATCAGGCTCTGGCTGGCTGAGAAGGAGGCTACAGAGAAGCTGAGAAACTGGCCCTCAGTATTGATGTTAGAGGTATTTATCTGTAAGGTGATGAGAGTGAAGAGGAGTATAGAGAAGGAGGAGGATCTGGTGGAGGACTGGAGGGACTTCGTGGGGCAGTGGAGTGGTAGGCTAAGACATAGCAGGCTTATGTAGACTCAACATACTTAGAGATAGTGGATTGAAAGCATATTTAGATAGATAAGAATTAGTGGAAGAGGGCTCAGAGAAATAATTGGCAGAGAGAGTTGCTGGATAGTTTGAAGGAGAAAAATAAGTCATCAACAGGGTATCCACCTTTCTTCTGTACAATTCACATTACACCAACTTCAAGCAATAGTTTTTCAATACAACTCAGAGTAGAGGTATTATAAAAATATCATTGGGCAAGAGTTCTGATGGGTGTGCTGGGTCAGGTGGACCTGGGGCTTTTGGCTGGCAGAATGTGGGAAGGGGTTATAGCCTGGAGATGGGGGCCTTTGGAGGGTTGAAGAGTGGTGAGGGCTCCAGAGGTGTCCAGTGGCTGGTGGCAATGAGGGAAGGCCTGGCCCCTTAAGTTGCGCAGATAAGGTGAAGGGGAGTGGGTGGCTGGTGGGTTCTAGGACTGGTGCTACTGAGGGGAAGGGCAAGGCAAGCCTTGGGAGGGGGGGAGGTACTCAGGTGGGGGATGTGAGCATAGTTGCTGGAGGTGCTGTGGCTGGGGGTGGGACTGCTGATAGAAGTGTGATGGGAAATCAGGAAAAAAAAAGAGATGTGACAGCTGATGGTGGAGTGGGGCAGGGGTTCCCAATACAGAAGGAGGACCTGGCCAATGGTGTGACAGGGCTGGTGGTGGCACTGTTACTCAAGAAGTCGATTTCAGAGTATGCAGTGACCCTGTACTTCCAGGGCTTGGCAGTGACAGCAAGGATGGTCCTGGGGCTTATCTTGAAGCAGGTGGCTGGAGCTACCTCAGTGAAGTTTCTGAAGGGGCTGAAGGGGGTAGAAGTGGGTTTTGAGGAGGTGGGCATACTGGATGAGGCTCTGAAGGCTGGAGTTGTAGTTGGAGAGGTAGTGGTCCCTATGGTGCATTGCCTGAGGTGGGACCCCAGGGTGGTACAGCTGCTGGTAAAGGGATTACCTATAGTGATGGTGGTTGAGATGAGGAGGAAGGTTGAGGAGGTGATGGCTGAGTATGGCAATGTGGTTGATATTGGTTTTCAGATTTGTGAGGGGACCACCATCAGGACTGGGGATGTTGATATAAGGATTTGACTAGCAGAGAAGAAGGCCACTGGGAAGATGAGTGACTGCCTGGCAGTAATGCTTTGGGGGGCTTTCAGCTGTCAAGTGTTTAGGGTAAAAGGGAGTGAGAAGGAGGAGGAGGATCTACTTGAGGTGCTGGAAGAGATGGGTGGAGCAGTTGAGCAGAGGGCAAAGGTCTGGAAGAAATATGAAGAGTCGACACACTTGGAGATTGTGGAGGGAAAGTGTATCCACACTGACAAGAGGCAGTGGGAGTGGGTCCGGGGATGTAAGAGGTAGTGGGAGTGGGCCCAGGGATGTAAGAGGAAGAGGGAGCTCTTGGCAAGTATGAAAGAAGGGGCAACAAAGAAGGTGGATGGGGCTGAGAAGGCTGGAGGAGTCGAAGCCAGCATCTGGGCTAGTAAAGGAGGAGGGGAGGTGGAGGCAAACAAGGAAGGGGCTAGGAAGGTGCCAAGCAAGGACCTCTATATAGATGGTACATTTGAAATCTGGGAGCAGGAGTTGGATGGTACCCCCCCACCTCTTATCAGGAGGGGCCCAGTAGGGAAGAGAGGGGCAGCAGAGGATGTGCTGATGCAGGGGGCCTAGAGAGTATACTTTGGGGTGCCCAATGTGGCAAAAGGGGGTCAGGTGGTGGCAGTTGGTGAGGACGAGCTGGTGGATGTCCCTGAGGAGGAGTGGGATGAGGCTGCCAGTGTAGGAGCAGATACCACAATACTGGATGCAGGGTGGCCAGGGACTCCTGGAGGGAAGGAGGTGGGGAATCTGCTGTGGATGAGCAGGGTGATGGATAACCTCGCAGCTGAGGAGTTGGGAGAAGTGGACCTGTATGTGATGCCTGAGGAGCATTGAGCAAGGATTCTGCATGGTGATGGAGTGGTGGAGGCACTGAAGGTAGAAATTCTTGCAATTTTCATAGAGGAGGAGGGGTATGAGGTTGATAAGGTGAGAGAGGTGGATCTGGCAGTTGTTGCTGGTGAGTGGGCTGCCTATTGCTGGGCAGAGCATCATGTCTTGCAGCTCTTGCAGAAGGCCTGTCTGGAGTATCATGAGGACTTTGAGGAGAAAGAGGATAGGAAGATGGCTGAACTTCTGAGAGGGTTGGCAGCACAGGAAGCTGAAGAGAAGGGACTAGCTGCAGAATATGACTTGGACTTAGCACAGGAGGAGTTGAATGCAGATTTGTAGAGGATGAGATTGATGAATAACATTATTTCTTATGAACAGTACACCTAACATTTTCTCTCTGAATGTGAATGGGTTATGGGGATCTGGGCAGCATAAGAACATTTTTACTTTGCTCAAAGGATTGGAGGCTGATCTCTTTTTACTGCAGAATGTATGGTGTAAGGATGAGGATGATCGGGTGAAGTGGACTAGGGAATGGAGCAGAGCTACTGCTTGGTTTGGCAAAGTGGCAATTTTGGTGAAGAAGGGTAGAGGAGACTTGGAGGGAATCAGGAGCTGGAGTGATTGCTTGGTCTGGGGAGAATGTCATTGACTAGGGTGGGAATCAGTGAGGATTGGCTCCTGCTACTGCCCTGCAGTTAGGGGCAAGAGGATTGTATGGATTAAGGAGCTGCTGGAGAAGGGTATTCTCTTGGAGGAAGGAGTCAATGTTCTCAGCAGTAATTTTAATATGGTTTGGGATCAACAGCTAGATAGAACTGATGAAAGGAGGAATGCAGGTGGGAGAAGCGGTGGTCTGAATGCATGGGAGGAGGTAGAGAATCTTAGCTCCTTAGGAGATAGGGACAGAACTTGGTGGGGTGAAACAAGAGTCTACATACATTGGGTGAATGGCTTAGGCATGAGAATTGATTGGATTCTGATGGCAGACTATTGGGATGCTGATGTTTGGAAGACTTTGAAGGTGGAGTGGTGCCTGTGATCAGATCACTGAGGACTGTTAGGGCAGGGGCAGTTTGGGGAGAGTGGAGATGGACCCAGACATGGTGCCTTAACTCCTCCCTACTGGCTGAGAAGGGTTTGTGGGACTCATGGATAGAGGACATTCAGGCAAAGATTCCTATCTGGAGGCATGAGGGTTTATCTGTGGGTGTCTGTTGGATAATGTTGAAAGAGGTGGTGAGGGTCTATTGGAGAGAGGCTGGTAGAGAGGCAGGGAGATGAAGGAGGAAGCATATACAATGTGCTTCAAATAGGCTGATGAGATTGTAGATGGAATGGGCTGATTTGCTTGCTTCTGATGAGGTGGTGGATTGGAGGTTAGAGGGGCGAAATTGGAGGAAGTGGAACTGCAACAGGTGTTGAGAGAGGAGAATGAAGCTCATATGTAAGGAATGGCTGCCAGGCTATGTTGGCAGGGGCTTGAGGAGGGGGAGTGGCCTACTAGATACTTGTCTAGACTCCTCAAAGCTAGAAGGGTGTGATATAGGTGGGAAGGGGTCTTAGATGCTAAGGGGGATATGGTGCATGGCATGCAACTGGTCTGGGGGGTTTTAAAGGAGAGGTGGCAGGGTCTGTGGAGAGAGAAAGAAGGGGGTGCAGATGAGGAGGCAATTAGAGTTACACTGGAGGAGTGGGAGCCACCACAGGTGGAGGGACTGGGTGACTTAATCTTATTAGTCCAAGAGGAGGAGATTCAGAGAGTCCTTGTGACAACTAAGCTTGGGACAGCACCAGGGGAGAATGGGTTGCCTTGGGACTTCTGGAAGAAGATGGCAAAGGTCCCTGAAGTATTAGAAGAGATGGCTGCCCTCTGTGACCATGTTCTTCTGAATGGCAAGTGGGTTGGAGAGCAGGACCTGGATTTGGTGGCCTTATTGTATAAAGACAAGGGCAGGTGAGAGGACTGGAAGAACTGGAGACTAATCATGCTTCTGGATATGGACTGGAAGATGGTAACTAAGGTGATTGTTGCAAGACTACAGAAGGTTGCTCAACAGGTACTAAGTGAGGAGCAGCAGGGCTTTGTAGGAGGTAGACTTATCAGAGATGGAACTGCCTGGGGGGGGCTGCCAATTGTCTCTGGCAGGATGCATTTTGATTCTGAATGTCTATTGGCTGCTGAAGGTGTGGTATCTGGCTTATCATCTGGACTTCCCAGCTTGGGTGGTAAAGTGATTGATGAAGCTGGCCAAGGGGTGGATCTGGGCTGGAAGGCAGAGTCAGATTGGCTGGGAGGTCTTGTCCTTACCAGTGGCATGTGGGGGACTTGGACTGGTTGACTTTCCTAAGAGGCTGCACTGCTTGAGAGCATGGTGGCTGAAGAGAGCAGTGGAGTTGAGAGGGGGTGGTTGGGTTCCCCTACTGCAGAAAGTCTGGGAGATGAGGTCCTTGCTGAGGGGTTCGATTGGTGATCTCCTAGCACTTGTGGGCCTTCAGAACTTCAGACAATTGCAATACAAAGACTTCTGGTGGGGAGTGGCAGTGGGGGTGTACCTCATTGGAATTAGGTGATAGGGAAATGAAGGAGAGGAGGCTTGGGACCCAGCAATGTAGAGATGGGACCGAGTGTTACTAGGAGGCATTCCCTTAATTGAGTTTGATATTGGTGATAAGATCGAATACCAATGGGGACCAGGCCAGGATCTGTGGCCTAGCAGTTGGCAGGGTGTAGGAATTGACGAGGAGTGGGACTGGTATAGCATTTGGGCCTGGAGTGCCAAGGTGAGGAGGTGGCTGCCACTGAAGTACTGGGTGGTCTGGTGGCATGTGCTGAGGCGAAATGTCATACTCAACTTCCACTCTGGTCACCTTATCAAGGGAGGCTGCTTCGACTGTGAAGAGTGTTATAATGTAGGACAGGAAGGGGGATATGTACAGATGTCTGAACATTGGCTAGGAGAGTGTGAGGTACTTAGTACCTTTTGGCAGAACATTGGGGATCATCTGGGAGTAGTGTGTAGGGGAGCTGATGTGCAGAGGTGATGGGAGGATTTAAGGGGCAGACTGGAGGGGGGGGTGGGGAAGGAATGGCTGACGTTAGGTTGGGCTTTGGCCATTTGGGTGGGGCTGGCCAGTCACTGGGTGTTTGTTTTTGAGGATGGGAGGAAACTTGGCTCTGAGGTCAGGCTGATGAGGTGGTGTAGCCTTATGGAAGACACCTTGATGGGCTGGTGACTTGGTTGGGGGTTGAAGGGGGGTTGAAGGCATTATTTGGTAGAACAAATCTGTAGGCAGAGTGGGGGGAGAGTTGGTGTTGTGGGTGAGAAAGTGGTCTTTGATCATGTAGGTAGGGGGAGTGGCACCCCTATGGGGATTGGGTAGTGGGAGGGTAAACTGTAAAATTATTAATAGACAGGTAATAAAAGGCAGAGTCCAAGTGACTATTA